>OZ025250.1:15081484-15295819 GCA_964019135.1 Arenicola marina
TCATACGCTTATGACTGTCGTTATATATAACTGCTTGATAACTGATGTCTGTTCTGTGCAGGATAAATGCCCCATGTCTTCCTTCGCGAAGAGTAGGGAATGAAGTATACACCGAAGTATTTGGCGTATGAATTTGTTTTATTTCGATTAGGATAAGATGGTTTTATGACCGGAAGACAGCTGATTGAATAGCACAGAGTTGCGTGGGTTGTAAAATAAATTTAATCGTGTAGACACCCGACAGAAAATAAATATAACCAAAACATATAAAACGGTACCAGCTTAGTATGTAACAGTCAAGCCTTTTTAAGGCAAGCACTAGACAAATTCAAGGACTTTTCAAGGACAATTTTTACCTTTTCTGGTCTATTTTAAGCATACAAATTGCAAAACTTGGGACTAAATTTTATGCATACAATCTGTGATATGCGGAAATAAGGAATGACAACAAGAAGGCAGTGTTCATGATTACTTATTACCAACCAACAGCATTTATTGGAGTTAATCACTTTACTTTATTAATTGCTACTTCTTCAATTCAGCCAGCTTTGGTTCGATTTTTTCTTGGGTCTTTGCGAGTGCCCGGTCCAGTTTAAAATCAAGCACTTTTCATTGTAACTGCCCTATTTTCAAGCAAATTCAAGTACATTGGATCGACCTCAAGGCCCATTTCTGTTTTTATGACCTTTTCCAGGCATCAGTCAAAATTCAAGCACGTTTCAAGCCTGTGCGCACCCTGTTTTGTATGATATGTCCAGTTATGCGTCACAAAGGCAATGCATTGACAAGTGGAATAAGCAGCTTTAGGACACAGGAGGGACGTTTCTAATGGGTTTCACGGTCTTCAGGTTCATTTTCATTAGAGAAAATGATTACAGCAAATAATTCGCATAGCCTCTAGGGCGGATCCTCAAAAAGGGGGGGGGGTCCCAACCCTCGGACTCCCCCCCCGCCCGCCCCCGCCCCCGCCCCCGCCCCGGTCGCAAGTTTACATCCCCCATCCGTCGTCAAAAAGATGGGTGGATCCCCCGGTCGCAATGATGTTAAGAGAACCCCCCCCCCCTCTCAAATTACTGGATCCGCCCCTGAGCCTTGCCCAATGGCTGTGTGTGTGCCAAAATATAAGTTCCTCATACAGCAATATTTTACATAACATTACATATTTGCCTATAACAGTTCTATAGTGTGTCCCGAACTGTTCTCCAAATGGTCTTGAAAATCATGATGTAAATGGACACCTGCTGTATGAACAGCTATAATAAGTAAACAACTTTTCCTAAATTTGTAATTTAGCCAGACGCATGGCGACTGACTTTCGCAAGTATTGTCTCAATTTCTTTGGGCGATAATATGGGCCAGGGCTCCGTCTCCGCCGAGACATTGCATCCTGGGGATCCCGGACTGTGGAACATGAGGCAGGACACGTCCTGGTGTCCTTTAAGGAACGTCTGGACACCAGGACTCCAAGGAGGCAGTTGACACGACTTCTCCGTCATCAGGTGACAGTGGTCGTCGCGGTTACCATGGTAATATGTAAATCCAAAGCAGACTTTACTCAGATCGCACTGACTTTGGCAAGATATGAGAGACAGCGCGCGGGTCGCATTAGAAGTGCACTTAAGGTCACGGGATTCTTCATAACGAAACCGGATGTGTCGCATGTAGAAAGACGACAGTGTCGTCACTGCAAAGACAATGTCACCGAGGGATAGAAATATTATTAGGAGTTGGATATTCGTTAAGGCGTTAAAGCTGGTCATTCCGTTAAAGCTTGAATCCTGCACGACGCGCCCCGCTTACTAATCAGCAATGTGTCAGTATGAAGCCTCAGCGCTTATCACTGACAACTCAACTACGACATGCAGCTTTCTCACGATTCTGCCGATTAATAATTATTACCAATATTTAGCCAATCCCCAGAGCATTATAAATTATATCGATTCGTTCTCAAGTTATGTAGAAGTCCTTGATTTATTGTAATCCAAGTCCGATAATGAAAATGGCGGGCTGCTGCAGATGTCTAATCAATGACATTGCATAACGCCCTGAAATTGCAGGCTATTGTCATATCATTGATATCGCTATGGTAAGATAACTTCTGATGTCGATAGTAGATCCTACGATGAACACCATGGCAAAACCGTTACCAGTATTTTGATTATAGTATAATAAAAACATTGCTAAATCATACAATATACATTAAGCAAAATATTATGACAAATTCTTTAAATAACATTATACTAGATTGTTTAACGAATATTGTATTAGAAATATTCGATTTTTTTTTACAAATAATACAATATGATAACGTTCATATCATATGAGTATGGTAATTATGCATAATTATTATTACTCACCATTTAAATCAATCGTTATATGTGTGTAGAGCGACAGGAGCTCGCTCTTGCGAACACTGTAGGAAACTGTGTTGAGTCCTTGCTTTTGATATTTGTCCCTCTGCATCATCCGAAACCCCTTGCTCCTACATTGGAGGGAAGAGGTGAAAGGTCATCCAACAACATACACCCCCCCCCCCCCGCATCCAGTTTTGTATAATAGTGCCCCTCGGGACCTACTCCAAGTTTCCCCACTTCCCAACTTCCCCACTTCCCCACTCTCCGCAACCTTCTCTAACCCTAACCCCCAAAACCCAAGCGGGCCTCGGATGCTGCGGTCTAGCCTCTACCCTCCGCAACTCCCTCCCCTTTATGTCAAAACCCTAACCCTCGGTTGCCCGTCCACAGTTATTTAAACCAGCCCAGAGCGATCACTGATTCTTTGGGGTTGTAGCTAGGCGTTCCAGGCGTCCCGCTTATGTTGCCATGACATGTGCCTGGACACCCCGGCGCCTGGCCTGTGGACCCCCCCCTCCCCCACACACCCATTCCCTCCCTTAGCCAGCACACTGCGTACACTGACCCTTTGGGGTTGAAGGGGTTCCAGGCGTCCCGCTTATGTTGCCATGACGTGTGCCTGGACACCTCGCCGCCGGGCCGCTCGACCTCGAAGTGGGTTCGCACCCTGTGGCGAAGACCGGAAAGCCACGAGTATGATACAGTTATCAATGAACAAGCAATGAATGTATACCTATCATAGTCACAATATATGCCTTTCATAGTCACAATATATACCTGCCGTAGTCACCATATATACCTCATGGTCAATATATATACCTACCATAATCACGATGTATACCTACCATAATCACAATATATACCTACCATAATCACAATGTATACCTACCATAATCACAATGTATACCTACCATAATCACAATGTATACCTACCATAATCACAATGTATACCTACCATAATCACAATGTATACCTACCATAATCACAATGTATACCTACCATAATCACAATGTATACCTACCATAATCACAATGTATACCTGCCATAATCACAATGTATACCTACCATAATCACAATGTATACCTACCATAATCACAATGTATACCTACCATAATCACAATGTATACCTGCCATAATCACAATGTATACCTACCATAATCACAATGTATACCTACCATGATCACAATGTATACCTACCATAATCACAATGTATACCTGCCATAATCACAATGTATACCTACCATAATCACAATGTATACCTACCATAATCACAATGTATACCCACCATAATCACAATGTATACCTACCATAATCACAATGTATACCTGCCATAATCACAATGTATACCTACCATAATCACAATGTATACCTGCCATATTCACAATGTATACCTACCATAATCACAATGTATACCTACCATAATCACAATGTATACCTACCATAATCACAATGTATACCTACCATAATCACAATGTATACCTACCATAATCACAATGTATACCTACCATAATCACAATGTATACCTACCATAATCACAATGTATACCTACCATCATCACAATGTATACCTACCATAATCACAATGTATGCCTGCCATAATCACAATGTATACCTACCATAATCACAATGTATACCTACCTTCATCACAATGTTTACCTACCATAATCACAATGTATGCCTGCCATAATCACAATGTATACCTACCATCATCACAATGTATACCTACCATAATCACAATGTATACCTACCATAATCACAATGTATACCTACCATAATCACAATGTATACCTACCATAATCACAATGTATACCTACCATAATCACAATGTATACCTACCATAATCACAATGTATACCTACCATAATCACAATGTATACCTACCATAGTCACAATGTATACCCACCATAATCACAATGTATACCTACCATAATCACAATGTATACCTGCCATAATCACAATGTATACCTACCATAATCACAATATATACCTGCCATATTCACAATGTATACCTACCATAATCACAATGTATACCTACCATAATCACAATGTATACCTACCATAATCACAATGTATACCTACCATAATCACAATGTATACCTACCATAATCACAATGTATACCTACCATAATCACAATGTATACCTACCATCATCACAATGTATACCTACCATAATCACAATGTATGCCTGCCATAATCACAATGTATACCTACCATAATCACAATGTATACCTACCATCATCACAATGTATACCTACCATAATCACAATGTATGCCTGCCATAATCACAATGTATACCTACCATCATCACAATGTATACCTACCATAATCACAATGTATACCTACCATAATCACAATGTATACCAACCATAATCACAATGTATACCTACCATAATCACAATGTATACCTACCATAATCACAATGTATGCCGACCATAATCACAATGTATACCTACCATCATCACAATGTATACCTACCATAATCACAATGTATGCCTGCCATAATCACAATGTATACCTACCATAATCACAATGTATACCTTTCATAGTCACTACAAATCTATTGTTACTTTTCAGTCACAACAAATACCTTTTGTGCCTTTCTTAGTTACAACAAATACATTTTATACTGTTCATAGTCACAAGAAATACCTTTCATAATCACAACAAATACCTTTCATAGTCACAGCAAATACCTTTCATAGTCACAACAAATACCTTTCATAGTCACAACAAATACCTTTCATAATCACAACAAATACCTTTCATACTCACAACAAATACCTTTCATAGTCATAACAAATACCTTTCACAGTCACAACAAATACTGTTTTTTCCTCGATAGCCATGTTGGCCCTAGGGGTCGTATCCATAATCGCCACTTAGCGCGGAGTGGAAGATCTGTCGAGCGATTATCGCGTTCAAAATGCGTAAGTACTCACCCAAGAAGTGAATTTTCTGAATAAAGAAAGTGCTAAAATTATATATTGAAAAAGGTATCTCAATCATGAACAGCACCACAACGAGCTGGTGAGGATAAGATGAAAATGCGCATTTCGCGCATAACTTACGAGAAGATTATGAATACGGCCCTAGCGCTATGAATGTCTGACCTGTTACCAAAGTCGTCGTCTTCGCCGCCCCAGCCGAAGAACTGATTGGACAACCCATTAACCGCCGTGAACTGTTGGGGCGTCATGGAAACAACGCCTCCGAAAAGTCTTTTATATCTCAACCTGACAAAAACGACATAATTGTATTAGATGTACATCAATGTCTTAAACAAGTTTTATTAGCAATATGTTCTACGTATGTGACGTGAGTATGCGAAACTGCAAGGTTTTCTGTATTTTGTTGTCCTCAACGGTATTTAGTATTGAGTTGCAGCATCCACACAGGGTGTTTTCAGCGGAAGCAGGACTGTGGTATGGGGTCTGGTAAGCATGTATATCGACATTTATCGCTAACAGCATCAAACATTTGTAGTTTTTTTTCTCGGAAATTGCTTATTTCGCACTTTAGGCACATAGCCTCTGGTACATGCACAAAATAAATGATAGCTAAACGAAACAGTGCAGTAAGCAAACGAGTAAACAAGTGATCGCAAGTAACTTGTATAAAGATCTTATTATTTACCTATATAAACTGACGCCTTTCTTTAAACGCTGCATTTACAAAGTTGGCAATTTCTACCTAGCATTCGGATGTCATTAGCAACACAAACTTGTCAGGGCTATTTATATAACTAAGGTTTCTGTAAGAGACAAACAGGTTGGCAGTGATTGGAATGGGACAAAACGTTTATTGACAAATGCACATATCAATTTTGTCAATATTAAAAAAACGGGAGAAGGACAATATTGGGGAGGGGGGGGGGGGGGGGCGCAGGAAAGCGGCGGAGGGGAGGGCTG
Source organism: Arenicola marina (assembly GCA_964019135.1). Lineage (NCBI taxonomy): Eukaryota > Metazoa > Annelida > Polychaeta > Arenicolidae > Arenicola > Arenicola marina. The sequence goes on from OZ025250.1 coordinate 15,087,745, forward strand.
TGTTCCCAAATCACGAAGAATAAATTTCTTTGTTCCCAGGTCGCGATAAATTAAATGGAGAACTCCTTGCATACAATGAAGGGTCGGATACATGATGTCAATTGACAATTTCCCAATTCCCGGCTATTTATCATCAATGTTCTCAGTTCACAATTCAGGAAAATCCTTTATCACGACGGTCGGCTAATATCTTTTTCCCAGTTCACCAAGAGCTATTTTCCTCATCCCCACTTCACGGTAAAAAGAAAAGCCCGTTCCCGAGGAACGTCAATATCCCTTGCCCCCCCCCACCCCCCACCTCCACTCCCCCTTCCCACTTCTCCCCCTGTATCGACTGCTGGACTTAGCAGAGCCCAACGGACAAGCAGTTCTCTATTGAACGGAACAGAACGTCTGTTAAATTTTCTAATGGGAAAATTAACGAGTGCGCGTGTTGTTATAAGGTTATATTCTGATATACTTATTGGTGGGATACCTAAAACGTGTTACATAAGTGCACCCAAATGGAAATGCGTCACTGGTCTTCAAGTGTAGCTTTGTGCAGTCATTCGTGTGTTCCAAAAGAATAAGTGTGACAAAGTATTGGAAACCGTATAATTAAGTCTCCTCATTATTGAAGCACAACATATAATAATATAGGTAATAATAATAATCTAATATAAGCAAGATTGATATATAATCCCATGTAAAATGGCGCGGTAGTCCACACCTGTACTTCCACTTATCCAGTGCGCATGCGTAATGTACAGGTTGGTCCCAGCAGTGGAATATTGCGCGGTCGTCTTCCGGAAGTAGGTCGACATCGTGAAACACGGCACAATCAAAGTCCAACAACTTCCGGGATTCCAGGAACCCGGCGTTCATCAGCGAAGCCTTGTTGAACCTTGGGGGTTCGAACTGCAACCAGAATAATTGACATATAGGTTTTCTCAGCTACTCAAGGACGGGTGGGGGGGGGGGATTCCCGTTCCTCGGGATTGAGCTTTTTATTTATCTGCGAACTGGGAATGAGGAAAATAATCCTTCGTGAACTGGGAATGGGCTATTAGCCGACACCCACCCCCCGCTGGAACCGCCACTGACAGGTGAACCATGTTGATCTGGCACGAAGCCTTAAATTGATTTGTTGAGGCATTTTCTGACATAGACGCTATCAATTTATTGGTTCATTCTGTATCTAGTTATCAGTTTGAATAAGTTGTTTCGTCTGAAAAGATTAACTCGAAAACATCGCATAATTACACGCACATGACTTGTATCACGTACGTGGGAACACGTGTATGAAGTCCGGCGCTCCGACATGATGAAACAGTAACAGTGTGACAGTCACTTGCATCTTTTCGACGTTTATGCATAGTTCCGCCTTCCAGAGCAAGATTAATTAGCTGATTAATCACATAGACTAATGGGGTCTATAAGTACATCCGGACCGGTTAAGGATGTGGACAAGGAAGAGTTACATCGTGCAAACCTCTTCATACTGTCGGGGGTCATGCGACGGGCTGTTGGTTTAAGGTTACACACCCATATGTCAATTGCTTATCAGTTGCATAATTCTGAGAACCGACTTTTCGTTTGCTATTGGGTGGGTAGGCTGATATATATCCAGTCGAAATGACGTCGTAGTTAAAGCAATATATTCTGTAATTTTTGTATTACCAACCTCTTCCCCATTTCAAATAAGTATATTCTGTCCTGAAGTTAAATCCTGAAAGCCTGTGGGCTATCCGGAGAGAAACAATTTGGTCACCGGAGCAGAAGTTGGTGGACGCTATCACGTCCGCGCGATATAAATAAACCGCGCAGTTTTATGTTGAAATTGTTGTTTTACAGACTCAACGAGATATGAGATATATATATGCATCATAATGTTGAGATACGTTTAGTCTTGATTCTAAAATGTAAAAAATCTAAGATGGCGCATGTAAGTAGGCAGCTTTAAGCTATAATGACGATGGTCTGTTCTTGTGGTACGTTCGTGGCTCCCCCGATTCTGCTCTAAGTGGGGTGTCATGTTATAGGTTGTAGTGCAACCCGGTTGTTTACGTCTCGGGCTTTTACACGCAATTTGTATGTCTTTGTGCCCCCCGCCTCATTTGTGGCCCCCTTTCAAGAATTCCTGCACATACTTTCTCCACTGACCTGTTCCACGATGAATATCTGGTACTCCAACAACTGCCGTTGCAAATACGGGTGCATGTGCGCTAAGAAGGGCCGCAGCTGCTCCTCTCTATCCCGATACGGGACAATGATGGCGACCCGTCGCCTAGCAACGCAGTGACGTGGCGTCCAATGGCCGTCTGGCAACAGGTTCTCTGACAAGGGCGCCATGATTCGCCAGGTCAGCGCTCGCAGCGCCGTTGTGTTAGGCGTCTGTCTCCCGTCTGAAAAGTGGGCAACCGTTCTAATTTTTCATCAATCCCTGTCAAATTGACACTTTTGACTGTGCCATCCCCATACGATATTGAATTACAGGGGTCTGAAGGGGGGGTCTATTGTCCGGTGTCCAGTGTCCAGTGTCCAGTGTCCAGTGTTCAGTGTTGATCTTTCAACATTATCAATGTCGAAGTCGATTGTCCACCACGTTCCCTGTCGCTATTTGGCTAAATGTAATGTCTTTTTTTGCCAAAATCTGTGTCGATGTCGCTTTTTCAGATCCTCAGTGTCGGAATTTGGGGCTCAATGTCGAATGTCGATTTTTCAAATGTGCCTGTGTCGTGTGTCGCCATTGACGCCTAACAGATCCATAATTTCCTCTAACAGGTTTCAGTTGATCTATTTCTTGAACATAATGTGGTGCACGTAACTATACTTGCACTTAGTCCCGTGTGACGTTTTCTAGGGAAAACAGTGACTTTGCCGACCGTGAAGTGGTTTATAGTTACTGGACGAGCAGGTAGTGTACTATTATAGGAAGCTCTCGCCATTAATGACAAAGCTCTCGCCAGTAGTATTATGTCTTATGTCAGAAATTAGCACGGACGGACTTGTAGCCTATTCTTCGAATTTGGCGACTTAGGGCTAAATTGCACCTTGATAATGAAGAGTTAATAGAAATTTATTATCGCGTCATCTCACATTCGGGTAATACTTACACATACACAACATACATACATAATCATAAATGAAAGGTTTGGTCTATCCCCATTTGATTGCCCCGGGAGTTTCCTTGGTCTAACTTAATTTAAATGTGCGCACCGGATACCTAGGACACCACCATTTCATTTTATGCGCCGCTGTCCTGAGCGTGAGTTTATTGAGCTTTCAAGTCCATCAGGCCCAAAATAGTTAAGCTTAGATTTACCGATGAGTTACATTGAAACTATAAAAAGCACGAAGTATATACTATGGATCAACGTAAAATCCAACGTACTTGAGTTGGTTGGCTAGTTTGAAATAGGAAGCTTCAAGTAGATCAAGTAGTTTTGTCCAGTGGGCCAACATTGGTACACCGTCGGCCTAACAACATGAAGCCGCCAACTGACCGACGCATTGGACCACTGAATGTAAATAATAAATGAATACATATTTTAGACTTAACATGACATTTTTTAAACAAAATACACCAAATCAGTCAGATTCTTGATGACACCCTTCAATCATGCCCGCAATAAAAATGGAGATAGTTCGACGTGACCAATATCGTTCCGTAACGAGTTCAAAGTGACCAATATCGTTCCGTAACGAGTTCCAAGTGACCAAAATATTGTACGCGGCGATTGACCGTGATACGGAACTCGGCCCAGGTTAATTTCATGGCAGCCAAAAAGAAACTAAATGCCGAGAATCAGGTCAAAATGCTCCAACAAAGTCGCATATCACCATCACGATAATAATTGTAGTGCAAATCACGGTCACAGGTGAAACGGAGGTCACGGATCACGAAAACAATTGTTTCCAATCCCACATCACGGATTTGCAGTTTTACCCCAATTACGATCACGAGAATTACTTCGATTTTGAAACACGTACATAACTGTCCTCAGTTCACGATCACGATAATAATTTTAGGTGCAATCACGGATCACGAAAAAGGTACCTGTCTGTACAGTGCTAAAGTTACTCACGCGGCGATTGGTTCCCCTTGATAAACGTTTTTAATGTAATAAAAAATGATGATGCAATCTATAAAAGTGAATGTCCTAAGGCTTGTTTAATGCATTTCATTTTCGACCTCGTGTACTTCGTCATCAACATCTGGATAGTGCTACCGTGCTTGTGTCCTGAACATGGAAGTACGCACACTGTCCTTAACGAGTTTTCCTTAATCACGATAATATGTCCATCTAGTTTATAAAACACCAATTCGAAAATGGTTATAAAACAGTTCTGAAATTCGGAATCAATTTTATGCATCCGCGAGATGTTATTTAGTACGTAGGAAACCAAGACACCCCCCCCCCTCCAGTACGGTAGAAACAAGAATGGACTCGCCCACGCTGACTGCCCCAGCAACACGTTGTTTATTGAAGTCAACCAATCAACCAACCAGAGGCCGGTTGTTGGCTGGCAGCAAAAAGTTCTACCCAGTCAATCATTCGGACAACATATGCCGAGGTTACCCCCTCCTCCCCACCGCCTGCGTTATAATATGTTTTGATTGAATTTCAGTTTTACTCCCTACGCAATGAATTATTAAATTGATCAGTATAGTACGGTTTGTACCGTTGAACACTCATACTTTGAAATTTAATTTCCATTTTAATTTCAAGTGTTTTCACTAATTCTTTTTTATTTGATGAACTGAATGATTACGATTCAGAATAAAGCCCAATTATGCACATAGTACTAATATTTTTAAATATGAAACTTATAAATATGAATATTATCGGTGACATATTTCTGAATATGTCCCGTCACCTTCCTTTCCTAAACGATAACAGCAATCGGTTCAATTGTAATTTAACTATGCGGAAACTCAAGCTGACTGACAATGATATGTCAATTTAAGGCCAACACATTAATTATGTGTGGTCTTAAATAAATTTTTAATTCCGCTTTTACTTAAACGTGCGAGATTTACCATGTATTGTCATTCTATCCAGTTTTAACAAGTTAAGGTGCTTAGTCAATATATTTTAGATAATGTCTTTGGCATACGTACATGGCGATGTGTTCCGCCTTCGTACATGGCGATGTGTTCCGCCTTCACACATGATGATGCATTTCACCTAAGTACATGGCAATTGGTTACACCAACCCACACTAGGGTCACGTGGTCTGTGCACGTGTTTATTAGCGTAGTGTTGTTCCGCCAGTTAGTGGCGAAGTGTTCCGTCTCTTTTTTTCACTTAATTTGACAATTTGGATGTCATGTAGTGTCTTTCTCACTCGGCAATAAATTTGCCCTTTCCGATTCCATACACATTGTTTTGTTTTATTGCCAGGGAACAAGCTGCAGGCGAGCCAGCTTATCATTATAACTCCGTCGCGACATACTTAAGACAAAACATGCCGAGTTGAAAACGAAAACGTGCAATAAACAAAAGTTCCATATCAAGAGTAAGTAACGCATACGACGTCGTTATTCTGAGTGAATGCTTTATATAAAACACATTGTCATTGTTGGCCTCCGCACGGGTTTCGATCGGTATTAAGTTTGGCGAGTGACCAAGATAGCTGCGCAAATATTCCGTCAGCCTGTTAACTTCCCCTTCAGGCCATCCGGCATGTAAGCCTCTATGTAACACAGCTCGACGCGACAATGGGCCGACACCAGTGTGGCCACACGTAGGGTTCTGGAAGGGGGGGGGGGGGTATTTATTATTAATTTAATTAATTGATTAATTAATTAAAGTTGAATTAAAATATTTTGTCATAGATAAGAATGTGTAATGCGTTATAGAAACGCAAATCATTGTGGCTGAAGACCCGGCTTCTGCCCGATTTCGTGTATGAAGTCTGACTGTTGTGGGTATTAATTACGGCATCGACATTAGGACATCATCGCTTGCCGTTATTTTTCCTCGTGACTCGAATATAAATATACTTACATTTCTCAAAACAAGTCATTAATTTCATTTCGGTGACGTAATACGCGAATGTATGAGCAGCTTTCACCCTAGAGTCGGCTCTGTACATGAGACGCATATTGGTATATAACTGTAACTGAAGCTGTTCGGGGCATGTGTTGGGGGGTGGGGGGGGGAGGTGCATGAGTTGTGTTGCGGTATGGTTTACAGATACTTTATCTCCACTCACAACTTTACATCCGTTTTGCCGTCACATGATAGGAGTGTCCCTCGACGCGACCAGACCCGACCCCACACCCACCCTCGTGATATGAAGTAGTAATGAGGAGAACAATTGTGTGTACAGTATGATTCATAATGTATATTTTATACCTTTTGTACCATGGGCCCATAGTCCTAGTTTAATACCAAATACAAATATACAAACTCATTTTGCGAATCATAAATGCCGTACTAATACTTACAAGAAGCAATATCCCGATTTGCGGAATAATTCGTGATACCTTCATATCTGTATTGTTTAGAGTTTTGTCTTCCCTTCTTATTGAGGTGGGTGTGTATACCATTGGGCGTATATTCAAGACCCTTTAACCACTTTTGGTCATATCGCGTCAATGGGAGAAGGAAGGGAGAGCGGAGCCATGTCCCCGGGGGCAACCCCCTACTCTTTGCGAAGAAGGACATGGGATCTTTATCCTGCGACCACACAGACTGCCATGGCCACAGCGGGGTTTGAGTCACCGATCCACGTGCCGTCAGGATCTAAGGTGGCCAGAGCACTCAAAGCGAGCGCTCTAGCCCACTGAGCTATCGGGGCGGTGGGTGTGTATAAGAGTATTAGGGTATGAATGACCATTTGTTGATAGAAATGGTGTCAATTGTATATGTTACAAAATGTAGCGTTGTGAAGTGGTATGTAAGAATACATAATAACATCGGTGTTGATACCGTCAGTCTATTATACTAAGAAATCACTACCACGTTGGAATGATCAAAAGGAGGAGTGGCCCTAGCATATTGCGCGATGTAAAAATGCAAACACAAATTGGTATTTGCATTGTGCCAGTCACCGAAGGGGTCTCATGTTGGGGGGTTCCTGGCACGTCACGCGCCACTTTACCCCCCCCCCCCCGCCCTCTCCCCGACCCACCCGCACCCTCTGCCCTTCGCGCCAACACTGCACTTGATCACGAAGCCAAATTACACATGTATTTACTCTGGCGCAATAGGGCCCACGCGCGAGAAAGCGAGATCGCGAGAACGAGAATGCGAGAAGACGAGAACGCGATAGCGATCGTGTTCTCACATTGTCGCATTCTCGCCCTCGCGTTCTCGCGATTTTGCGTTATCGCCATCTCCCATTCCCGCCGACGAGATTTGGCCTTTGCGATTTCGCCTTCGCGATGTTGCGTGCGCGCTCTATTTTTTGCGAGATATCGAGTGGCACAGATATGCCACCATAATAAAGCACATATCGTACACCATGTCTAATGTAGAGCACTCAACTTTGGAACTAAACAAGGCCAGTCGTATGATCCATTTATGATATCATTTCATATGCTGCTTTGGGTCTTTAGATTGGTTGTTTATTCAGGACGCTTTAACCACTTCAGATCATATCGCGTCAATGGGAGAAGGACCTATTCCATCCTCGCTATACGTACTATAAGTACACATGTACCTACTAACGCTAAGTCAGTTACTTACGCAGATCGCCGGATACGCACGGACACAGAACTGTGACGTCACTTTGATCCAGTGCCAAGTTCCTGGTTCGGAGTATGGCGCTCTCGCTTTCCCGCTCCAGACATTGAGTCTCGAACCGATTCAGATATCCAACGACATCCCCGCTTGTATCATTCTGGATTACACTTCTCCAAGGGCGATTCCAGAATCGCTCGCTATCCTGCCGCTGTATCCGGATATATTCGGTGAGAATATATCCCGACTCGTCATGTGCTTCGGCAACGACTTCATCATCCACGGATGACGCTTCGGGAACCATGGTAACCGCGACGTCGTTCTTGTGCGTAAAAGTGTCATGAGTATCCATGGCAATGTATTGTTCGTGGTCTATGTGTCTGTCGTGCTTGTGAAGTGTAGCTGTAGGGAGTTTCTCATCATGCTGAGCGTTGATTATGGCTGCTGGGACCCTGACAAGGCGTGACGTGGCCAAGGGAAGCACCACCCTCCAGTAGATAATGGCGACCGGAAGACATCCGCCGAGAAATAACAGCAACAGACACGTCTTATGCGATGAATGACTCCTCATCTTGAGTTTAAGTTTAATTAATAGATAGCTGGTGTTTCTCGGCTCTGGTCTGATGCGAGTGATACAATAGACCGATCCAGGCTGTCAATCAGTCACTGACGTCACTGTTGCTTTTATCCAATCATGTGGCGGAAAAACATCTTCCTCGTGCGTTATGTCCGACAAACAAATCCGACAAACAAAGCAACAGTATGTCATTTTCTTGTCAGTTTCAGAGCTGAGTACTTATCACTTGTATCTACCATCACTGATGATTGTCAATTCCATACGCACGATTCACGAAAAAGGACTCAAGCGTGAGCGGGGCGCAGTGTCGGAGTGTGAACTACGAGGCAAAAGTGTTATAATAAATCCTGCTGTTGATTAAATCCTGGTCACTGGGTCCGTTTATCGGATAGAGGCGCGTCGGAAAAAGGATAGGTTGTGAGGGATGGAGGCGGGTGTGTTGGTGGTGGTGAAGGGGGGGGGGGGGTGGTAAGGGGGGGGGGGTGGCGGAAAGGGATGGGTGATGGTGGGGAGGGGTGGGTGGGTGGGAGTGGCGAGGAGAGTGAAAACAGACAGTCTGCACGTAACGTGCGTTAGCGTGTTTAGGAGGCGGACTTTCACCAGATAACCGCCAGGCTCTGGTTTCCATGGCTGTGGCTGATCCGTCAGAGCTGACCGCATGTACATAGCGAGCGGGCTCGCGGGGTAACATTGCGCTTGGTTTAAATAATATTGATAAGCTGGTCGCATTGAGCTGGCGTATCCCGGACACCGATAAGCCGAGCCCGGGGTGGGCGGGGGCCAGGCCCTATAATGGCCATCATCAGTCATGGCTATCAACGCAATGTCTTTTGTCCTTTCGCTTCCCATCGCGGGATATAGCGTATGCTGGGTAAACTAGGTCTCCCTGTTAAGGATTCAAGCCCGGATTGGTTGAATCATGGCGCCGTGAGCATTGGTTGAATGGCATCGTGACCATTGTTTCAATCATGACATCGTGACCATTGTTTCAATCATGGCACCTTGACCATTTGTTTAATCATGGCATCGTGACCATTGCTTGAATCATAGTATCGTGACCATTGTTTCGATCATGGCGCCCTAACTATTGCTTCAATCATGACATCGCGACCATTGTTTCAATCAAGGCACCGTGACCATTTGTTCAATCATGACATCGTGACCATTGTTTTGATCATGGTGCCGTGACCATTTGCTCAATAGTGACATCGTGACCATTTATTCAATCATGGCGCTGTGACCATTGGTTTAATCATGGCGCCGTGACTATTGGTTCAATCATGACATCGTGATCATTGTGTCAATCATGGGGCCGTGACCATTGCTTCAATAATGGCGCTGTGATCATTGGTTCAATCATGGTGCCGTGACCATTAGCTCAATATTAACATCGTGACCATTGTTTCAATCATGACATCATGACCATTGGTTCAATAGTGACGTCGTGACCGTTGTTTCAATCATGACATCGTGACCATTGGTCCAATAGTGATATCGTGACCATTTGTTCAATCATGGCGCTGTGACCATTTGTTCAATCATGGTACCGTGACCAATGGTTCAATCATGGGACCGTGAGTATAGGTTCAATCATGGCGCCATGACCGTTGGTTCAACCATGGCACTGTGGCCGTTGGTTCAATCATTGCGCGGTGACCATTGGTTCAATCATGGCATCGTGACCATTGTTTCAATCATGACATCGTGACCATTTGTTCAATCATGGAAGAGTGACTATTGTTCAATCATGGCGCCGTGACCGCTGGTTTAACCATTGCAGTATGTCCATTTTTCAGTGTGGCTACTAGCCGTTAGCGGTTTACTTTGGTCCATATCTCAGTGACATTGGCCCACTTTGATGATATATTGATAGCAATTAGTGGCTAGTCGTCACAAACATGTCTGTTTGTGCCTAGACGTGTTATGTCTGTGATTGCACGTTGTCTTGACTTCGTCGTAACATGAAAAATGTTTCGTTGCGGAGTGACTGGTATGTTTTGTCTTGTTTGAGCTAGGCCTTCATGTGGAGATGAAGTACACAGTGACGACCGCCGGACAACACTCTTCCGGGTACAAAGAAAGCTTCCCCGCGACCACAACCTCCCGCATGAAAGGCATGCACGACACGGATGTCCTGCACGAATATATTAATGGTGATCAAGTAGAAACTCAACAAGTTGTCTGACCATTAATCTCTACTTCCACAGATAACTTTGTGGACTTAATCAAGCGTCTAGACTTGGGGGTAGTGGGGGTGTGCGAGAGCGGGGGGCTGATACTGGTTCAAGGATTTCATACAGCACATGTGGCTGAAGGAGAATGATACATTGGATTGGGTTGGTTGGTTGGTTGTTTATTCAGGACGCTTTTACCAACTGTGGTCATGTCGCGTCAATGGTAGAAGGAAGGGAAGAGCGGAGCCATGTCCCCGGCGGTAACCCCCTACTCTTTGCGAAGAAAGACATGGGATCTTTATCCTGCCACCACACAGATATGGCCACGGAAGGGCGCGTCGTGATCAGATGGTGATAGTGGTGTTATAGGTTTTGTTACCCACCGTATTATGTCATGAACCCGAAGGCCTTAAGCACGTATAGATTCATTTAATCAAATCTAGTCATAGTCTTCCTAGTGATGTGAACCCCAGTTCAAACTTATGCCATTAACCGACAGAAGCGGCAATCTGTAGGTTCTGAAACATGTGCCACTGAGGATAGCATAATTCGCATTGAAACTTAGCGTAGAGAGTGAGAGGAATATATGTTAGACAAGGTAATCTGCAATAATTGTAAAAATAACGATTTCTCGCAAATACCATCATTTAATAGTGAATCTTGCGGGCATCATAACGTAGAAGATGTAAAGACCCCATGACGTATAAGTTTGGGCTATACTGGCTTTAGTCATTCAACTACAAGTCATGACGCACTCAGAGTATGAAAGTCATAACGCATTCAGCCGGAACTAACCTGCCGCCAGATTTGGAGGGTTTGCCTGGGGTGATATTTCCTGTGCGGATTTCCCTGGGGTTGGTATGCCTGGGGTGGCTTTGCCTGGGGTGGCTTTGCCTAGGGTGGCTTTGCCTAAGGTAGCTTTGCCTAGATTGGAATTTTGGATTGGTAAACAAACATGAAAGAAGGTTGAATAGCTTCCATGTTCGTTGTCTGCGAGATATTTTAGGCATATCTTGGCAAGACAATGCAACGAATACTAGTGTTAGGCAGGGCAAGCCTATCAAGCATTCTTGCCATTGTGAAGCAAAGACGTCTTCGTTGGCTTGGGAACGTTCATCTCATGCAAGATGAGTATTCGAAAGGATGTGCTCTACGGTGAGACCGCCGACGGCAAAAAGCCAACTGGACGGCCAATGCTCAGGTTTAAGAATGTTTTCAAGCGTGACATGAAAACTTTCGGCATCGATTCGAATTCTTGAAAGGATCTAGCATCCCCAAAGATGGAATGGGCACGTCTCGTGCGACAAGGAATGGCCTACCACGGCGGGCTCTGGGCGTCCAGTGAGTACTCACCAAAAACCTATCGACAGGTCATCGATGCGTCGACTGCGGTAAGCTCTGCCGATGTGGCATGCGGAAGTGTCCCCCCATGCGCAACTGTCCCCCTTACATAAAATACAGGATATTGAGACCATCTCCGATCCATGCCGCGACGCAAATCATATTACTTAAACCAAAACAAAGCTGGAAATCCATATTCTGTTTCATACAGGCGGAGGTCGGCCATCAGCACATTAGATGTCGTGAATTAGGCTACATGCATTGCGCTTGTCCTGCGTGTGAGACACTTCCCCCGCAGAACTCGGAGCGCTTCCTTATATGACAAATCTTAGTCATATCGCGTCAATGGGAGAAAGAAGGGGAGAGTGGAGCCATGTCCCCGGGGATAACCCCATACTCTTTGCGAAGAAGGACATGGGATCGTCATCCTGCGACCGCACAGACATGGCCGCAGCCGGGCTTGAACCATCGATCCACGTGCCGTTAGGCTCTCAGGTGGCCAGAACACTCTATGCGAGCGCTCTAACCCACTGAGCTATCGGGCCGGACGCGGCGTCAATGGGAGAAGCGACTGAGATCGCTGATTGAAGATGAGGCTGTTGCTTGGACTTTTCGTACTGGGCCTCGTGGCCCTGACCTGCAAGTACCCAGAATTGACGTTATTTCTTGTGCGTTTGATCTTTTATATATATATATTTGTATAACAGGTGCATAGCAAAAGAGAGTGCCAACAATATGTGGTTGATAAATAGCTTATCCGTAACCAGTCCACCCAGCATTATCTCCCTTTGCACCAACACTGTGCGCAAGTCACAAACTAAATGAAATCTAATTGCTTATTCCATAATTTTGCAGAATAAATGACACGAATTTTCAGCTGCAATCGCTAAACATGTACATAAATCAACTGTTATCCCATAGAAACTTCATCAGCCTCTGGTCTATCACAAACGTTCCAGTTATTTTTTTATATTGAAACCTTGTTAGTTGATTTTTCTACAGTTCACTGATCAGTTGGTATGTGTTATTTGATAAACAAGGTCAATTCCTATTAACATGCTTTTCCTTTATTTTGAGTTAAACGAAAGTGCATATATTTGTAGTTGAACGAAAGTGTAGTGAGTCTTTTTATAGAGCATACATTTTCTGACTTTTTATTATCTTTAAAGCTTTCGCAACCTCGAGTGATACAAACCCTTCTTTCAGCATGTGGGATCGGAAATGCATGCATGTACACAACTTGTTTTGTAACAGTTTGTCATGACACGGAATAAATCTGTGACTTACATCAAACCGGTAGGCACCAATTCATTTTATCGCGTAACAAAGTTACTTGCAGTAAATTTTCCTGAATTGGAAATTGTAATTTTGATTTTCCTTGCACCACGCCTCAAACACTTCCTTGCGAAAAAGGTTGCGAACAGCTAATGTGCAACTTGCTAATTTAGTGTACTGAAGTGTTGATACTGAGGTCTTGTCGCTAAAATGTTTACCAACTTCTCGTTAGTCGCCGCGAGTGTCATGGACCTAGAGAACCTTGCCGAATCTGATGTCGAAAACGGAGCTGGACGTTGCTCTGAGGAGTGTATGTGAGTAATCCATTAGCATTATGCGAGAAGGAATGATGATTTCACCGTTCTCGTTCTCGTTCCCACCGTCTTTTGTTTCACTGTGTTGGTACCCTCACTGTGTAGGAGGAGGATCGGTGCGGAGTGTGGATGACGGCATTGGAGGTCAATAAAGAAAGCGTCCGTGTGACCCTGACGTCAAGTGGACTATTGGACATACATGATACCGACTTAAAACGTATGAAAGTATGTCGCAAATAAAAACATACTAAAAACAGTTATTTGTTGATTGCATTCATGTATCAGTTAACCGGAAACCGGATCCGAAGTGTTACAAAGTATGTGCTTTCCTACGGCCATTTTGACATCGTATATTGACTGGGTGACGGTATGGATTGGGGTGAGTGCATTGACTCGGTGACGTTATGCCATGGGGTGTGTGTATTGACTGGGTGACTTTATTGATTGGGGCAAGTTTTTGACTGGGTGACGTTATGCCTGGGGGAGAGTATTGACTGGGTGACGCTATGCCTTGGGGTGAGTGTATTGCCTGGGTGACGCTATGCCTTGGGGGGAGTGTGTTGACTGGGTGACGCTATGCCTTGGGGGCAGTGTATTGACTGGGTGACGTTATTGATTGGGGTGAGCGTACTGACTGGGTGACGTTATTGATTGGGTGAGTGTATTGACTGGGTGTGACGTTATTCTCTATGAAGACTCATGACTGGGTGATGTTATGCTTTATGAAGCGTATTGACTGGGTGACGTACCTTGTGGGTCGCAAATCGTCTTTTCTGCTCCTTAAATAAACAACTGTTAACTTTTTTGCGTCGATATGTTGGTAGATGACACTTTGAACATGCCATTTTCCATAATATTGGCCACGTTCAGTAATCTAGGCGCACAACAGGTAGCTGGTTTCCCAATGTTTACACTAATCTGGAGTGATCGGGTGACAGGTATGGACAGCCTTTGCCGTCAAAATTACAGTTTTTTAATCCTGAATGCAACTACCATTCAAATAACATTCAATTTCAAAAGAACAACATTGTAAATTCACTGTGCTAACATTATCTTTCTAAATTGCCTCAGTTATGTTACAATCATAGTTTTGATGGGTATTTTGACAAAGAGTTTCATGAGAACCAAAAAATAGACCAGTACTGTGACCCATTTCCACAGAGTGAGCTACCTACATGTACTTATCGGCTTACCGGTATAATGCTTTGGATCAAATAGCTACACGCATTTTTAAGTTAAACTGGGGCGGCAAAGTTAATATCCAAGAAGTATATACATGTATGCAGTCGACTTCAGTCATACCTCAGTTTAACGGGTCCTTTCAAATATGCTAGCAAAAAAAGATAATCTATGCTTCCTCTTTATGGGAATGGTGGAATTAAGGCTTTATTTAAAAAACAAAACAAAAAGTTTTTAGATTTTTATAGGTGTACACTGGTGTTAATTTGTATAGCTGTATAGTCTACGTGCAGCTTACTAGTAGTTTTAGTTCCGCATAAATCTTTAATTGCAACATTTCCTCTTTTTTTTTTATTAATTAAATTACACTTTCTTTTGCTACTTTTGACATAAACGCACAAGGAAACGCTCAATGTAATCATACAGAATCAATAATAATTCAGTGTATGACCTTCATGAGTCAGTACTTTTTTGCTCATACATTGCGTAAACATGATGATAATCAGTCCAAGTTTCTATTTGTCTCGTTGCATTGGATTTGTATCTATCATATCAGTTTAATTGGGTTCACAACATATGGTATAAAATAAAATCTCCAGGTATTTCAAATGTAGCAGATACAAAAACTAAGTGAAGGTACAAAACAAGAGATACTTCATACTTCATCAAATTCATAAAATTTCCTTTTAAGGTTGTCCAATTAATTTTGATTAAATTACACCTTTCATAGCTACTTTTGTCCTGATGTCTATACATGAAACATATAATTAAAAAAACTTAAAAAAAAATTTAAAATATGGATAACAATGAACCCATAAGGAATTCAGTAACATTATGAAATACATTTATATATATATTATATATGGAGATATATAGAGACATTTTTATTTAACCAGCATAAACATAAAAAATCCCAATAAAGGGATCATAAATATTTATTTTACATTTTGTTAGGTCAATTTCATCTCTTAATTCTCCTGCGTTCAACTACAGTAATGATAAG
Organism: Arenicola marina; assembly: GCA_964019135.1. Classification (NCBI taxonomy): domain Eukaryota; kingdom Metazoa; phylum Annelida; class Polychaeta; family Arenicolidae; genus Arenicola; species Arenicola marina. Next base: position 15,103,281 of record OZ025250.1, read on the forward strand.
GGCATATTCCTTGGTTAATAAATCCTGTGTACCTTAATAAATATAATAATCATCAACTTTGGGTGACAAATATTGTTCATGACATTTGCAAATTGATATCAACATTGAAATTAATGCTGCATAACTCTGTAATGATAGATGTCATTATTATATTGTCCGACTTAATTTTGATTAAATTACATCTTTTGGTACTGTTGTCCTGAGGTCTATACACATGATATATATGAATAAAACAAAAAAATACAAACTAAGAAAAATAAAATAAAATAAAAATAATAACAAGTAGCACATAAGGACACAAGTAACATTAAACCTAGTTTGGCAGGTTTATATACATATATTTTCATTTAACCAGCATTCAGATCACAAATAACAATAAAATGATACTAATCATCAATATATATGGCACATATGTTGTTACTTTTATTCTTTTCTCTAACATATAGCTACAGTTGTGACAAGAGCACCAAGACATATTGCTTTGCTAATAAATCATGTATGTCGTAATAAATAAACTGGTGTCGTATAGTCACTTTTTCAGACTTCTGCTCGGTTGCTATAGTATATATTATAACATGTCCCATTTTGAAAAGACCAGTTTACAACACTTTAAAATATAACTGGACATTGCAATTCAGTAGGCTATAATAACCAACTTTCTACTTTCTGTGATGACAAACGTTATTCATGACATTGGCAAATTCATAAATTTTCTTGACATGTTCTAGAGTTTTATGCAGTCTGTTAACTTTTTTATTTCTTCATAGATTTAGTTGATTTGCATACACATACTTTGTAATCATGTCTAATTTATATTTACATACTTTGCAATGTTTTATTGGTATGTTCACTTAATTGCTCACTTGCAAAAAACTCAAAATTTCAATATAATAAAAAATTGAAAAAAAATCATAGATCAAATCATATGTAAAAGACATATCATTTCCCATATGCTTAGATCTATGCGTGATATATATCTCAGACAAAAATGTAGGTACATTGTACACATTATTTGACATCAAATATTTGCTACATACAAAGGGCATGATTGAGGATTTATATAATGTCACAATATTTAAGTTAATACAGTTAAGGTTTTTTTAAATTTTATAATGTTATTCCCATTCAAAGCTTTATTTAAATAACGGTTAGTTACAATTTGTCAAAGCCTTCAAAATGGATTTCTTGATTGGACAAAAATGTAATGAAATCATTCGTGGTAAAATAACGATTAAGTATTATTGAGCTCACTTGAAGTGGCTCTATCATACCTGCTCATAAAATCACCCATATGCATCAGCAGTATGATGCTAAGAAACATTGGATATATGTTCGTCAATTACAAGATGAATCCATATGTCGAAAACAATAACCGTTTCCCCATTTTCGCGAATTATGGTTTATTCCGCTTGTCATCGGTAATTCGGCCGTAAGCAACACAGTCAGGCCAGCTCAAATATTGGGTATTCAGCGGGCTGTAGTGCGCCAAGTTTACTGACCGCAGTTATTGATACGGAAAAATACAATTTCAAAGTGTCTTTCAACAATATATTGTCACTAGATAGTTAACAGGTGCTTATTTAAGTTGCATACAGGTCTAGAGGGAACCCACCCTTTTCTCGCCTCGCTCACCACGCAGTTTGCCTGATTCGTCAAGCAGGGAGCGAGTGAGCTGCGCAGTGAAAACTTAAGGTCGCATATAACGTCGTTGTCCCCAAAATCTGATCTCGTGAGGTATCGCACACATAAAAGGAGATTCACTTGCATGCCCTATACATGTCAAACAACTGCAAGACAACGTCACGATGACGTCATGGGTAAATGTGAAAGGTGCATTTATGGCGACGCCACTGGTTGTCAGGTTTAATTTCGGCGAAATTGCCTTTAAGGGGCGATTTGTGCTAAATAATACCTTCGACAGACAATGTGGGCACTGTAGGCGGAGCTTTCATCCAGTTTGAAGTCAGGAGCGCTTCTCTTGAAGCAATATTATTACGGTACTATGGCATTTAACTTTTATTTATTATGACGTCTTCGTGACGTCACATGACGTCATTTGACGTTCACGACAATATTCGCAATGGCTTCTATTTTGTTAAATATACCTACTTATGAACTCGGGTGATGGTAGCTATTGCAAAATTAGCTGAACATCAAGCAAGCCCTACCTTTCGTAAGGGCATGTTAGCTATGACGTTGACGCACGCTAATCCCCCTCGCCATAAGGTGTCTCTGAAAGAGACGTGTAACGTCAAATAAACCGGGAGTTGCCATACCGTATAATAGCTGATAGTCCCGCGGATAAGCTAATAACCGTGCATGTTGTGGTAAAAGCATGAAAGTGGGCACACATATTCGAAATTTATGTCTAATCAAATTGGGGCGTCTGCCCTCCCCTAGCTTGGAGTGTGTCCCCTCTGCTTACTCCTTAAACTCCCTAGCCCCTCGATAGTTGTAGCCTATTGTGTTTAGGCTTACCAATTTAGGTGTTTGGGTTACCAGATAGTGTGTGTTATTGTTGAAATAGCCGCCATTATGGCAAACTGGGGGCGCCTTACTCTTGGAGACAATTTGTTGAATTCTTTGACCCCGAAAACCAATACACAGACTTAAATAGAGTGATCCCTCTTCGTTTTGGAGATGTTGATCTTGGAAAATGGCGGTTGCGTTGTCCAAACTTACACAATAACATTTCTTGTCTTAGCGATCCGGAAAACCATCAGTGTTAGTTTTCAAAATATTGGGTATATTTCGGGGTCTTGTCGGCCGTTTTGAAACATGGCGTATGCTATGCAACAGGATACCCCATAATGATTTTGTTTCGAATTCAGCGACCCCGCTGAACCTATGCACAGGTGTCAACAAATTGGTTCTATCCCCCTTGTTTCCCGTACGAAAATATCATATAGAAATTCCATAAAAAAAATCTAAAGGTTTCCATCGATTTTTCTTTTCAAATTATAAATATTTTCCTTTAGAGTTTCCATAGAATTTGCATAGCATTTCCATAGAATTTCCATAGAATTTTCATAGAATTTCCATGGAGTCTTCATAGAAATTCCATAGAGTCTTCATAGAATGTCCAAAGAATTTCCATAGAAATTCCATGGAGTCTTCATAGAATTTTTCGATAGAGTCTTCATACAATTTCCATAGAGTTTTCATAGAATTTCCACAGAGGTTTCATAGAATTTCCATAGAGTCTTCATAGAGTTTCCGGGGGCCTCCTTAGCTATTGTAGTGATTAGCGTACTCGACCGCAGATCAAGGTCCTGGGTTCAAATCCGGACTCGGGCACATAATCTGGGGCATGTTTCATTCCTTCATCCTCCATCGTCCCGAAGGTTCCATGGCCCGATTTAACCTTCATGTGCACAAAAGTGGCCTAAACCACCAGCATTTCATAATTTTTCCATGGAGTTTCCAAAGAAAGCGCACGTCGCGGCTGTGCTTGGAACAGAGTTCAAGGTCGCCCTGGGTGAGTCCAACATCAGCTTCGACTCGGCTGAACGGGCACGGCCGTTGGGCAGACCTTCACATCTCATCCTGCTAATGTTATTGTTCAAAGGATTGGCTCCGCCGCTACTCTCACTTCGCAGCAGGCAACTGGTGCGAAAGTCAATATGCCGCCAAGGCTTCCAACGTTCCTTCAATGCGAAATTTTAAATCTGCCAGTATCACCTTATATAGTGCCGTGCCGTCGGTATCCCTTCATATATCGCTTGCAGGAGTCTTCTTACACAATATATTCCAGAATTCGTCAAACCACTCGTTCGCTTCTCGCAGAGAACGCAGCCTACGTGTGTTAAATCCAGAGCTCGTTGTTGTGCCTGCCGTCAGTTGTAAGGCCGGTATGGAAACTATTCAAACTCGATGGAGACTATGGAAACTCCATAGAAATTCTCTGAAAACTCTATGAAAATTCTATAAAAGTTCTATAGGAAAACGTTTAGAAAAATCGATAGAAACCTTTAGAATTGTTTTTAGTGAAATTTTGTAAGATATTTGCCTACGGGGTGTAATGATGTCGGCAACCTAGGGATATACCCAAAAACAAATTGCAGTACTAATCAAACCTGCTTTTTCTTATTCCAGATGTATCTAGTAGTGGTGTTTCCAAAATCTACCAAATCCATTTATTGGAACATATTTTTAAGGGGGTGGCTTAATTACTTTACCCTACTAACCCACACGAAGCAATGTATTTTTACATAAACGAAATGATAGGGATGCGACTCAGCTGAGACCCGCACTACGAATTGTGACCTGCATACCCATATTTCCAGTGTGATGTGATGGAGAGTTATTTAATCTACAAAATGCAACAAACATTGATAAAATATCGTGTATATTCAAGTTTTTAGGACATTTTAAAATAGGAACCTCTTTTCCTGCTTTACGGCTGTCGATCGACGCAGTGTATTTGCATGGCGAGCCGGATGGGCCTCCGGTTTGACTTTTCGATACATGGTCCGATATTCACAATTCAATCGATTATTGACGCGTTTTATCCTGATCACATGAATACAATACGTATGTGGGAGGGGAACGGGTGGGGAGGGGGGGGGGGTTAAGAAATGACAATCTTTCTTTCTCCACGACCAACAATGTATATTTCATCTCTATCAAATGTGAAATGTCAAGGGGGAAGGGGGGGGGGGGTAGGGAGTTTAAGGAGTAAGCAGAGGGGACACACTCCAAGCTAGGAGAGGGCAGACGCCCCAATTTAGGGGAGTGGACACCCCCTAAGTTAGGGGTGGTGTCCCATGAACACCCAACCCTCGTTTTCAAATTCCTAAATCCGCCCCTACTACTGCAAAGAGATCTGTTGGGGGGGGGGGGGGGGGGGGGTCGTAGGCCGACACGTTCGGGAGGGTTGGTGCACAAGCCAAGTTCTAGCAAGTTCTCCCAAGTTAGGAGAGGGGAGACACCCTAGGTTAGGGGAGGGAACAGACCTCAAGTTGGGGTGGTGCCCCAAAATGGGGGAGACACCTCAAGTTAGGGGAGGGGAGATAACTGAAGTTAAGGGAGGGGGGGAAACACCAAGTTCGGGTAGTACCCCAAGTACTGGGGAGGGGAGACACTCCAACTTAGGGAAGGGGAGACACTCCAATATTAGGGGAGGGGAGGCACCACAAATTAGGAAAGGGGAGGCAACCCAAATTGGGGTGGTACTCCAAGTTAGGAGAGGGGAAATACCCCAATATAGGAGTCGCGACTGAGTAGGGGCGGTGTTTCAAGTTTGGGGAAGAGAGATACCCCAAGTTAGGGGAGGAGAGACGCCCCAAATTAGGGGCGGGAAGACACCCCAGGTTGAGGTGGTACTCCAAGTTTGGAGAGAGGAAAGGCCTCAAGTTATGGGGGGGGGGGGCGCGATAAAGGTGAGGGAAGACACCCCAGGTTGGTGTGGTTCCTCAAGTTTGGGAAGGGGAGATACCAAAAGTTTGGGGAGGGAAGAGGCCTCCAGTTATAGGAGGGGAGACACCCCAAGTTGGACCACCCGAACGGGGGGTGGTACCCCAACTTAGGGTGGTATCCTCAAGTAAGAGTAGGGTAGACACCCTAAGTTAGAGCAGGGGAGACACCCAGAGTTAGAAGAGGGTAGACACCATAAATTAGAAGCGGAGGGACACCACAAGTTAGGAGAGGGGCGACACTCAAAGCTTGAGTGATGCCCAAAGTTACGGGAAGGTAGACACCCCAAGTTAGGGGTTAGGAGACTCCCCAGTTAGGGGAGGGGAGAAACCCCAAGTTGGGGTGGTAGCCCAAGTTAGGGGAGGGAGACACACCATGTTGGGGGTGAGGCACCCTTGATTTGCGTAGACGTTTCACTTATTAAAAGTTAAACGTTGTAGATAGAGATGAATCAAACCGGTATTGGTGACGGTGAAACTGCAAATGATGATCGATCGATCGAGGCACCCCCCCCCCCTCAATTATAGCATTTTAAGAAACAAAAATTTACCATGCCTATCTAGACCGTTATGGCGGTAAATCTACCCAAATATAAGACACATATATAGTCGATTAAATTGTGGAAATCGGACAATTTATTGAAAAGTTACAGACTGTCACACTTGAGTCCCATCCGGCGGGCTGTGCAAAAACACGTTGTCTGTCGACAGTCGGAAAACCGGGAGACGGGTCCCTCGTTAAAAAAGCATGTAGAAACTTTAATATTAAAGATATTTTATTTGGGTTTGTTGTATTTAGTAGACGAAATAACACTCCATTAAATATAGTAGGCCAAGGGTACGCAGGTCTAAATTTATAGTTGGGGTCTCCATAATTATAACGCTTCTCTGCCACTTGGTGTTCGGACAAATACGTAATACATTCTGGTGTTTCGGGGGTAGGGTAAACTACCAGCGTAAAAGTTCCAATGAATAGATTTTGGTAGATTTTGAAAATAATATTTACAAATACCGAAGGAATGTGAACAAATAGGTTTGATTACTATTGCAATTTGTTTCGGGTAGACCCCTGATTCAGCACAGGCTGCCCGGGCTGTAAAGAGTATTTCTACAAACCTGCAAACATACTTGATTATAACCGGCTACGAGAGGAAAAAAATGGCTCTGTCGAAATATTATCTCTATATACGTTGAATAGCAAGCAATTGCTCTATAGAAGTATCCCTACATCTTCTACAAAAATAATGTTTTCTATAGAAATATCTGTTTACGTTCTATAGAAAATAATTGTTCTATAGAATTATGTACAAACGTTCTATAGAAAATCATATTTCTATAGATTTGTCTATAGATATTCTATGGAGTTCTATAGAACGTTTTGCTACGGGGCAACGAATATCAAACGGGAGCGATGGGCAAAAGTCGGCCTTCCTGCGCCTGTACACCCTGTGTCACTGCGTATTTCCCGAGAGGGTCGCCCCAGGTTCGTCACCATTGGCACCAGTGTGATAGTTGAGGTTATAGGACTCCGAAAGTTCATCCCCGCAAGGCCGGGGCTTGAACCCCGGTTCGCGAGATTACAAGGCACACACGCTAACCACTGTATCAATTGGTTCAAATATATATAAGGGCAAAATTAATTTTATGTGACTTATAACCCCCAAAAGGTTTTTTTCGAAAATCTATTGAAATGAATCTTACTCTATTTGCCCTTTATTTTTCCATATGTTTAAAATTTTGATCACGGTTTCGGCTGCGACATCAGGTTTTTTTTGTGAAGGGTTTTCTAACGTTAATTTTCAGTTTACCTTGCAAACGTTTATTTGTAAACGAAAACTAAACGTTAATTTAACGGCGCTAGCTAGTAGCTGGAGACCCTATATCAAGCATGCAAACCACAATCTAACGTTAACTTAACATTTAGCATGATATCTGGGAAAGTCATACGCTTATGACTGTCGTTATATATAACTGTTTGATAACTGATGTCTGTTCTGTGCAGGATAAATGCCCCATGTCTTCCTTCGCGAAGAGTAGGGAATGAAGTATACACCGAAGTATTTGGCGTATGAATTTGTTTTATTTCGATTGGGATAAGATGGTTTTATGACCGGAAGACAGCTGATCGAATAGCACAGAGTTGCGTGGGTTGTAAAATAAATTTAATCGTGTAGACACCCGACAGAAAATAAATATAACCAAAACATATAAAAAGGTACCAGCTTAGTATGTAATAGTCAAGCCTTTTTAAGGCAAGCACTAGACAAATTCAAGGACTTTCAAGGACAATTTTTACCTTTTTCTAGTCTATTTTAAGCATACAAAATGCAAAACTTGGGACTAAATTTTATGCATACAATCTGTGATATGCGGAAATAAGGAATGACAACAAGAAGGCAGTGTTCATGATTACTTATTACCAACCAAAAGCATTTATTGGAGTTAATCACTTTACTTTTATTAATTGCCAGCTTTTGTTCGTTTTTTCTTGGGTCTTTGCCAGTGCCCGGTCCAGTTTGAAATCAAGCACTTTTCATTGTAACTGCCCTATTTCAAGCAAATTTAAGTACATTGGATCGACCTCAAGGCCCATTTCTGTTTTTATGACCTTTTCCAGGCATCAGTCAAAATTCAAGCACTTTTCAAGCCTGTGCACACCCTGTAAATATACTGTTTTGATATGTCCAGTTATGCGTCACAAAAGCAATGCATTGACAAGTGGAATGAGCAGCTTTAAGACACAGGAGAGACGTTTCTAATGGGTTTCACGGTCGTGCGGTTCATTTATATGAAAGAAAATGATTACAGCTAATAATTCGCATAGCCTCTAGGGCGGATCCTCAAAAAGGGGGGGGGGGGTCCCAACCCCCGGACCCCCCCCCCCTCACCCCCGCCCCGGTCGCAAGTTTACATCCCCCATCCGTCGTCAAAAAAGATGGGTGGATCCCCCGGTCGCAATGTTGTTAAGAGAATCCCCTCCTCTCAAATTACTTGATCCGCCCCTGAACCTTGCCAAATGGCTGTTTGTGTGCCACAATATAAGTTCCTCATACAGCAATATTTTACATAACATTACATATTTGCCCATAACAGTCCTATACCTTTCTCCAAATGGTCTTGAAGATCATGATGTAAATGGGCACCTGCTGTATGAACAGCTATAATAAATAAACAGCTTTTCCGCAATTTGTAATTTAGCCAGACGCATGGCGACTGACTTTCGCAAGTATTGTCTCAATTTCTTTGGGAGATAATATGGGCCGGGACTCCGTCTCCGCCGAGACATTGCATCCTGGGGATCCCGGACTGTGGAACATGAGGCAGGACACGTCCTGGTGTCCTTTAAGGAACGTCTGGACACCAGGACTCCAAGGAGTCAGTTGACACGACTTCTCCGTCATCAGGTGACAGTGGTCGTCGCGGTTACCATGGTAATATGTAAATCCAAAGCAGACTTTACTCAGATCGCACTGACTTTGGCAAGATATGAGAGACAGCGCGCGGGTCGCATTAGAAGTGCACTTAAGGTCACGGGATTCTTCATAACGAAACCGGATGTGTCGCTTGTAGAAAGACGACAGTGTCGTCACTGCAAAGACAATGTCACCGAGGGATAGAAATATTATTAGGAGTTGGATATTCGTTAAGGCGTTAAAGCTCGTCATTCCGTTAAGGCTTGAATCCTGCACGACGCGCCCCGCTTACTAATCAGCAATGTGTCAGTATGAAGCCTCAGCGCTTATCACTGACAACTCAACTACGACATGCAGCTTTCTCACGATTCTGCCGATTAATAATTATTACCAATATTTAGCCAATCCCCAGAGCATTATAAATTATATCGATTCGTTCTCAAGTTATGTAGAAGTCCTTGATTTATTGTAATCCAAGTCCGATAATGAAAATGGCGGGCTGCTGCAGATGTCTAATCAATGACATTGCATAACGCCCTGAAATTGCAGGCTATTGTCATATCATTGATATCGCTATGGTAAGATAACTTCTGATGTCGATAGTAGATCCTACGATGAACACCATGGCAAAACCGTTACAAGTATTTTGATTATAGTATAATAAAAGCATTGCTAAATTATACAATATACATTAAGCAAAATATTATGACAAATTCTTTAAATAACATTATACTAGATTGTTTAACGAATATTGTATTAGAAATATTCGATTTTTTTTTACAAATAATACAATATGATAACGTTCATATCATATGAGTATGGTAATTATACATAATTATTATCACTCACCATTTAAATCAATGGTTATATGTGTGTAGAGCGACAGGAGCTCGCTCTTGCGAACACTGTAGGAAACTGTGTTGAGTCCTTGCTTTTGATATTTGTCCCTCTGCATCATCCGAAACCCCTTGCTCCTACATTGGGGGGAAGAGGTGAAAGGTCATCCAACAACATACACCCCCACCCCCCCCCCGCATCCAGTTTTGTATAATAGTGCCCCTCGGGACCTACTCCAAGTTTCCCCACTTCCCAACTTCCCCACTTCCCCACTCTCCACAACCTTCACTAACCCTAACCCCAAAAACCCAAGCGGGCCTCGGATGCTGCGGTCTAGCCTCTACCCTCCGCAACTCCCTCCCCTTTATGTCAAAACCCTAACCCTCGCTTGCCCGTCCACAGTTTTTGAAACCAGCCCAGAGTGATCACTGATTCTGTGGGGTTGAAGGGGTTCCAGGTGTCCCGCTTATGTTGCCATGACATGTGCCTGGACACCCCGGTGCCGGGCCCATGGACCCCCCCTCACACCCCCCCCCCCCGCCAGCACACTGCGTACACTGACCCTTTGGGGTTGAAGGGGTTCCAGGCGTCCCGCTTATGTTGCCATGACGTGTGCCTGGACACCTCGCCGCCGGGCCGCTCGACCTCGAAGTGGGTTCGCACCCTGTGACGAAGACCGGAAAGCCACGAGTATGATACAGTTATCAATGAACAAGCAATGAATGTATACCTATCATAGTCACATTATATGCCTTTCATAGTCAAAATATATACCTGCCGTAGTCACCATATATACCTCATGGTCAATATATATACCTACCATAATCACAATGTATACCTGCCATAATCACAATGTATACCTACCATAATCACAATGTATACCTACCATAATCACAATGTATACCTACCATAATCACAATGTATACCTGCCATAATCACAATGTATACCTACCATAATCACAATGTATGCCTACCATAATCACAATGTATACCTACCATAATCACAATGTATACTTACCATAATCACAATGTATACCTACCATAATCACAATGTATACCTACCATAATCACAATGTATACCTACCATAATCACAATGTGTACCTACCATTATCACAATGTATACCTACCATAATCACAATGTAAACCTACCATAATTACAATGAATACCTACCATAATCACAATGTATACCTACCATAATCACAATGTATACCTACCATAATCACAATGTATACCTGCCATAATCACAATGTATACCTACTATAATCACAATGTATACCTACCATAATCACAATGTATACCTACCATAATCACAATGTATACCTACCATAATCACAATGTATACCTGCCATAATCACAATGTATACCTCCCATAATCACAATGTATACCTGCCATAATCACAATGTATACCTACAATAATCACAATGTAAATCTACCATAATTACAATGTATACCTACCATAATCACAATGTATACCTCCCATAATCACAATGTATACCTACCATAATAACAATGTATACCTACCATAATCACAATGTATACCTACCATAATCACAATGTATACCCACCATAATCACAATGTATACCTACCATAATCACAATGTATACCTGCCATAATCACAATGTATACCTGCCATAATCACAATGTATACCTGCCATAATCACAATGTATACCTACCATAATCACAATGTTTACCTGCCATATTCACAATGTATACCTACCATAATCACAATGTATACCTACCATAATCACAATGTATACCTACCATCATCACAATGTATACCTACCATAATCACAATGTATGCCTGCCATAATCACAATGTATACCTACCATAATCACAATGTATACCTTTCATAGTCACTACAAATATATTGTTACTTTTCAATCACAACAAATACCTTTTGTGCCTTTCATAGTTACAACAAATACATTTTATACTGTTCATAGTCACAACAAATATCTTTCATAGTCACAACAAATACCTTTCATAGTCACAGCAAATACGTTTTCATAGTCACAACAAATACCTTTCATAGTCACAACAAATACCTTTCATAATCACAACAAATACCTTTCATACTCACAACAAATACCTTTCATAGTCATAACAAATACCTTTCACAGTCACAACAAATACTGTTTTTTCCTCGATAGCCATGTTGGCCCTAGGGGTCGTATTCATAATCGCCACTTATTATCGCGTTCAAAATGCGTAAGTACTCACCCAAGAAGTGAATTTTCTGAATAAAGAAAGGGCTAAAATTATATATTGAAAAAGGTATCTCAATCATGAACAGCACCACAACGAGCTGGTGAGGACAAGATGAAAATGCGCATTTCGCGCATAACTTACGAGGGGATTATAGATACGGCCCTAGCGCTAAGAATGTCTGACCTGTTACCAAAGTCGTCGTCTTCGCCGCCCCAGCCGAAGAACTGATTGGACAACCCATTAACCGCCGTGAACTGTTGGGGCGTCATGGAAACAACGCCTCCGAAAAGTCTTTTATATCTCAACCTGACAAAAACGACATAATTGTATTAGATGTACATGAATGTCTTAAACAAGTTTTATTAGCAATATGTTCTACGTATGTGACGTGAGTATGCGAAACTGCAAGGTTTTCTGTATTTTGTTGTCCTCAACGGTATATAGTATTTAGTTGCAGCATCCACACAGGGGGTTTTCAGCGGAAGCAGGACTGTGGTATGGGGTCTGGTAAGCATGTATATCGACATTTATCGCTAACAGCATCAAACATTTGTAGTTTTTTTTCTCGGAAATTGCTTATTTCGCACTTTAGGCACATAGCCTCTGGTACATGCACAAAATAAATGATAGCTAAACGAAACAGTGCAGTAAGCAAACGAGTAATCGCAAGTAACTTGTATAAAGATCTTATTATTTACCTATATAAAGTGACGCCTTTCTTTAAACGCTGCATTTACAAAGTTGGCAATTTCTACCTAGCGTTCGGATGTCATTAGCAACACAAACTTGTCAGGGCTATTTATACAACTAAGGTTTCTGTAAGAGACAAACAGGTTGGCAGTGATTGGAATGGGACAGAACGTTTATTGACAAATGCACATATCAAGATTTGTCAATATTAAAAAAACGGGAGAAGGACAATATTGGGGAGGGGGGCGGAGGGGGCGCAGGAAAGCGGCGGAGGGAAGGGCTGTGTTCCCAAATCACGAAGAATAAATTTCTTTATTCCCAGGTCGCGATAAATTAAATGGAGAACTCCCTGCATACAATGAAGGGTCGGATACATGATGTCAATTGACAATTTCCCAATTCCCGGCTATTTATCATCAATGTTCTCAGTTCACAATTCAGGAAAATCCTTTATCACGACGGTCGGCTAATATCTTTTTCCCAGTTCACCAAGAGCTATTTTCCTCATCCCCACTTCACGGTAAAAAGAAAAGCCCGTTCCCGAGGAACGTCAATATCCCTTGCCCCCCCCACCCCCCACCTCCACTCCCCCTTCCCACTTCTCCCCCTGTATCGACTGCTGGACTTAGCAGAGCCCAACGGACAAGCAGTTCTCTATTGAACGGAACAGAACGTCTGTTAAATTTTCTAATGGGAAAATTAACGAGTGCGCGTGTTGTTATAAGGTTATATTCGAATATACTTATTGGTGGGATACCTAAAACGTGTTACATAAGTGCACCCAAATGGAAATGCGTCACTGGTCTTCAAGTGTAGCTTTGTGCAGTCATTCGTGTGTTCCAAAAGAATAAGTGTGACAAAGTATTGGAAACCGTATAATTAAGTCTCTTCATTACTGAAGCACAACATATAATAATATAGGTAATAATAATAATCTAATATAAGCAAGATTGATATATAATCCCATGTAAAATTGCACGGTAGTCCACACCTGTACTTCCACTTATCCAGTGCGCATGCGTAATGTACAGGTTGGTCCCAGCAGTGGAATATTGCGCGGTCGTCTTCCGGAAGTAGGTCGACATCGTGAAACACGGCACAATCAAAGTCCAACAACTTTCGGGATTCCAGGAACCCGGCGTTCATCAGCGAAGCCTTGTTGAACCTTGGGGGTTCAAACTGCAACCAGAATAATTGACATATTGGTTTTTACAGCTACTCAAGGACGGGTGGGGGGGGGGGCGGGATTTCCGTTCCTCGGGATTGAGCTTTTCATTTATCCGTGAACTGGGAATGAGGAAAATAATCCTTCGTGAACTGGGAATGGGCTGTTAGCCGACACCCACACATCGCTGGAACCGTCACTGACAGGTGAACCATATTGATCTGGCAAGAAGCCTTAAATTTATTTTTTGAGGTATTTTCTGACATAGACGCTATCAATTTATTGGTTCATTTTGTACCAGTTATCAGTTTGAATACTTTGTTTCGTCCGAAAAGATTAACTCGAAAACATGGCATAATTACACGCACATGACTTGTATCACGTCCGTGGGAACACGTGTATGAAGTCCGGCGCTCCGACGTGATGAAACAGTAACAGTGTGACAGTCACTTGGATCTTTTTTATGTGTATGTTCTTCCACGTTTATGCATAGTTCCGCCTTCCATAGAGAGCTAGATTAATTAGTTGATTAATCACATAGACTAATGGGGTCTATAAGTACATCCGGACCGGTTAAGGATGTGGACAAGGAAGAGTTACATCGTGCAAACCTCTTCATACTGTCGGGGGTCATGCGACGGGCTGTTGGTTTAAGGTTACACACCCATATGTCAATTGCTTATCAGTTGCGTAATTCTGAGAACCGACTTTTCGTTTGCTATTGGGTGGGTAGACTGATATATATCCAGTTGAAATGACGTCGTAGTTAAAGCAATATATTCTGTAATTTTTGCATTACCAACCTCTTCCCCATGTCAAATAAGTATATTCTGTCCTGAAGTTAAATCCTGAAAGCCTGTGGGCTATTCGGAGAGAAACAATTTGGTCACCGGAGCAGAAGTTAGTGGACGCTATCACGTCCGCGCGATATAAATAAACCGCGCAGTTTTATGTTGAAATTGTTGTTTTGCAGGCTCAACGAGATATAAGATATATATATGCATCACAATGTTGAGATACGTTTAGTCTTGATTCTAAAATGTAAAAAATCTAAGATGACGCATGTAAGTAGGCAGCTTTAAGCTATAATGACGATGGTCTGTTCTTGTGGTACGTTCGTGGCTCCAACGATTCTGCTCTAAGTGGGGTGTCATGTTATAGGATCTAGTGCAACCCGGTTGTCTACGTCTCGGGCTTTTACAAGCAATTTGTATGTCTGTGTGCCCCCCGCCTCATTTGTGGCCCTCTTTCAAGAATTCCTGCACATACTTTCTCCACTGACCTGTTCCACGATGAATATCTGGTACTCCAACAACTGCCGTTGCAAATACGGGTGCATGTGCGCTAAGAATGGCCGCAGCTGCTCCTCTCTATCCCGATACGGGACAATGATGGCGACCCGTCGCCTAGCAACGCAGTGACGTGGCTTCCAATGGCCGCCTGGCAACATGTTCTCTGACAAGGGCGCCATGATTCGCCAGGTCAGCGCTCGCAGCGCCGTTGTGTTAGGCGTCTGTCTCCCGTCTGAAAATTGGGCAACCGTTCTAATTTTTCATCAATCCCTGTCAAATTGACACTTTTGACTGTCCAGTGTCCAGTGTCCAGTGTTCAGTGTTGATCTTTCAACATTTTCAATGTCGAAGGTCGATTGTCCACGACGTTCCCTGTCGCTATTTGGCTAAATGTAATGTCTTTTTTTGCCAAAATCTGTGTCGATGTCGCTTTTTCAGATCCTCAGTGTCGGAATTTGGGGCTCAATGTCGAATGTCGATTTTTCAAATGTGCCTGTGTCGCGTGTCGCCATTTACGCCTTACAGATCCATAATTACCTCTAACAGGTTTCAGTTGATCTATTTCTTGAACATAATGTGGTGCACGTAACTATACTTGCACTTAGTCCCGTGTGACGTTTTGTAGGGGAAACACTGACTTTGCCGACCGTGAAGTGGTTTATAGTTACTGGACGAGCAGGTAGTGTACTATTATAGGAAGCTTGCGCCATTAATGACAAAGCTCTCGCCAGTAGTATTATGTCTTATGTCAGAAATTAGCACGGACGGACTTGTAGCCTATTCTTCGAATTTGGCGACTTAGGGCTAAATTGCACCTTGATAATGAAGAGCTAATAGAAATTTTATTATCTCGTCATCTCACATTCGGGTAATACTTACACATACACAACATACATACATAATCATAAATGAAAGGTTTGGTCTATCCCCATTTGATTGCCCTGGGAGTTTCCTTGGTCTAACTTAACTTAAATGTGCGCACCGGATACCTAGGACACCACCATTTCATTTTATGCGCCGCTGTCCTAGTTTGGAGTAGTTGGGGTCGTTGTATCCTGAGCATCCATAAAAACAAAAACACTTGGTGTCTTAATGAGCGTGAGTTTATTGAGCTTTCAAGTCCATCAGGCCCAAAATAGATAAGCTTAGATTTACCGATGAGTTACATTGAAACTATAAAAAGCACGAAGTATATACTATGGATCAACGTAAAATCCAACGTACTTGAGTTGGTTGGCTAGTTTGAAATAGAAAGCTTCAAGTAGATCAAGTAGTTTTGTCCAGTGGGCCAACATTGGTATACCGTCGGCCTAACAACATGAAGCCGCCAACTGGCCGACGCATTGGACCACTGAATGTAAATAATAAATGAATACATATTTTAGACTTAACATAACATTTTTTAAACAAAATACACCAAATCAGTCAGATTCTTGATGACACCCTTCAATCATGCCCGCAACAAAAATGGAGATAGTTCGACGTGACCAATATCGTTCCGTAACGAGTTCAAAGTGACCAATATCGTTCCGTAACGAGTTCCAAGTGACCAAAATATTGTACGCGGCGATTGACCGTGATACGGAACTCGGCCCAGGTTAATTTCATGGCAGCCAAAAAGAAACTAAATGCCGAGAATCAGGTCAAAATGCTCCAACAAAGTCGCATATCACCATCACGATAATAATTGTAGTGCAAATCACGGTCACAGGTGAAACGGAGGTCACGGATCACGAAAACAATTGTTTCCAATCCCACATCACGGATTTGCAGTTTTACCCAAATTACGATCACGAGAATTACGTCGATTTTGAAACACGTACATAACTGTCCTCAGTTCACGATCACGATAATAATTTTAGGTGCAATCACGGATCACGAAAAAGGTACCTGTCTGTACAGTGCTAAAGTTACTCACGCGGCGATTGGTTCCCCTTGATAAACGTTTTTAATGTAATAAAAAATGATGATGCAATCTATAAAAGGGAATGTCCTAAGGCTTGTTTAATGCATTTCATTTTCGACCTCGTGTACTTCGTCATCAACATCTGGATAGTGCTACCGTGCTTGTGTCCTGAACATGGAAGTACGCACACTGTCCTTAACGAGTTTTCCTTAATCACGATAATATGTCCATCTAGTTTTTAAAACACCAATTTGAAAATGGTTATAAAACAGTTCTGAAATTCGGAATCAATTTTATGCATCCGCGAGATGTTATTTAGTACGTAGGAAACCAAGACACCCCCCCTCCTCCAGTACGGTAGAAACAAGAATGGACTCGCCCACGCTGACTGCCCCAGCAACACGTTGTTTATTGAAGTCAACCAATCAACCAACCAGAGGCCGGTTGTTGGCTGGCAGCAAGAACCCAGTCAATCATTCGGACAACATATGCCGAGGTTACCCCCTCCTCCCCACCGCCTGCGTTATAATTTGTTTGAGATTGAATTTCAGTTTTACTCTCTACGCAATGAATTATTAAATTGATCAGTATAGTACGGTTTGTACCGTTGAACACTCTTACTTTGAAATTTGTTCATTTTAATTTCAAGTGTTTTCACTAATTCTTTTTTATTTGATGAACTGAATGATTACGATTCAGAATAAAGCCCAATTATGCACATAGTACTAATATTTTTAAATATGAAACTTATAAATATGAATATTATCGGTGACATATTTCTGAATATGTCCCGTCACCTTCCTTCCCTAAACGATAACAGCAATCGGTTCAATTGTAATTTAACTATGCGGAAACTCAAGCTGACTGACAATGATATGTCAATTTAAGGCCAACACATTAATTATGTGTGGTCTTAAATAAATTTTTAATTCCGCTTTTACTTAAACGTGCGAGATTTACCATGTATTGTCATTCTATCCAGTTTTAACAAGTTAAGGTGCTTAGTCAATATATTTTAGATAATGTCTTTGGCATACGTACATGGCGATGTGTTCCGCCTTCGTACATGGCGATGTGTTCCGCCTTCACACATGATGATGCATTTCACCTAAGTACATGGCAATTGGTTACACCAACCCACACTAGGGTCACGTGGTCTGTGCACGTGTTTATTAGCGTAGTGTTGTTCCGCCAGTTAGTGGCGAAGTGTTCCGTCTCTTTTTTTCACTTAATTTGACAATTTGGATGTCATGTAGTGTCTTTCTCACTCGGCAATAAATTTGCCCTTTCCGATTCCATACACATTGTTTTGTTTTACTGCCAGGGAACAAGCTGCGGGCGAGCCAGCTTATCATTATAACTCCGTCGCGACATACTTAAGACAAAACATGCCGAGTTGAAAACGAAAACGTGCAATAAACAAAAGTTCCATATCAAGAGTAAGTAACGCATACGACGTCGTTATTCTGAGTGAATGCTTTATATAAAACACATTGTCATTGTTGGCCTCCGCACGGGTTTCGATCGGTATTAAGTTTGGCGAGTGACCAAGATAGCTGCGCAAATATTCCGTCAGCCTGTTAACTTCCCCTTCAGGCCATCCGGCATGTAAGCCTCTATGTAACACAGCTCGACGCGACAATGGGCCGACACCAGTGTGGCCACACGTAGGGTTCTGGAAGGGGGGGGGGGGGTATTTATTATTAATTTAATTAATTGATTAATTAATTAAAGTTGAATTAAAATATTTTGTCATAGATAAGAATGTGTAATGCGTTATAGAAACGCAAATCATTGTGGCTGAAGACCCGGCTTCTGCCCGATTTCGTGTATGAAGTCTGACTGTTGTGGGTATTAATTACGGCATCGACATTAGGACATCATCGCTTGCCGTTATTTTTCCTCGCGACTCGAATATAAATATACTTACATTTCTCAAAACAAGTCATTAATTTCATTTCGGTGACGTAATACGCGAATGTATGAGCAGCTTTCACCCTAGAGTCGGCTCTGTACATGAGACGCATATTGGTATATAACTGTAACTGAAGCTGTTCGGGGCATGTGTTGGGGGGTGGGGGGGGGAGGTGCATGAGTTGTGTTGCGGTATGGTTTACAGATACTTTATCTCCACTCACAACTTTACATCCGTTTTGCCGTCACATGATAGGAGTGTCCCTCGACGCGACCAGACCCGACCCCACACCCACCCTCGTGATATGAAGTAGTAATGAGGAGAACAATTGTGTGTACAGTATGATTCATAATGTATATTTTATACCTTTTGTACCATGGGCCCATAGTCCTAGTTTAATACCAAATACAAATATACAAACTCATTTTGCGAATCATAAATGCCGTACTAATACTTACAAGAAGCAATATCCCGATTTGCGGAATAATTCGTGATACCTTCATATCTGTATTGTTTAGAGTTTTGTCTTCCCTTCTTATTGAGGTGGGTGTGTATACCATTGGGCGTATATTCAAGACCCTTTAACCACTTTTGGTCATATCGCGTCAATGGGAGAAGGAAGGGAGAGCGGAGCCATGTCCCCGGGGGCAACCCCCTACTCTTTGCGAAGAAGGACATAGGATCTTTATCCTGCGACCACACAGACTGCCATGGCCACAGCGGGGTTTGAGTCACCGATCCACGTGCCGTCAGGATCTAAGGTGGCCAGAGCACTCAAAGCGAGCGCTCTAGCCCACTGAGCTATCGGGGCGGTGGGTGTGTATAAGAGTATTAGGGTATGAATGACCATTTGTTGATAGAAATGGTGTCAATTGTATATGTTACAAAATGTAGCGTTGTGAAGTGGTATGTAAGAATACATAATAACATCGGTGTTGATACCGTCAGTCTATTATACTAAGAAATCACTACCACGTTGGAATGATCAAAAGGAGGAGTGGCCCTAGCATATTGCGCGATGTAAAAATGCAAACACAAATTGGTATTTGCATTGTGCCAGTCACCGAAGGGGTCTCATGTTGGGGGGTTCCTGGCACGTCACGCGCCACTTTACCCCCCCCCCCCGCCCTCTCCCCGACCCACCCGCACCCTCTGCCCTTCGCGCCAACACTGCACTTGATCACGAAGCCAAATTACACATGTATTTACTCTGGCGCAATAGGGCCCACGCGCGAGAAAGCGAGATCGCGAGAACGAGAATGCGAGAAGACGAGAACGCGATAGCGATCGTGTTCTCACATTGTCGCATTCTCGCCCTCGCGTTCTCGCGATTTCGCGTTATCGCCATCTCCCATTCCCGCCCTCGAGATTTGGCCTTTGCGATTTAGCCTTCGCGATGTTGCGTGCGCGCTCTATTTTTTGCGAGATATCGAGTGGCACAGATATGCCACCATAATAAAGCACATATCGTACACCATGTCTAATGTAGAGCACTCAACTTTGGAACTAAACAAGGCCAGTCGTATGATCCATTTATGATATCATTTCATATGCTGCTTTGGGTCTTTAGATTGGTTGTTTATTCAGGACGCTTTAACCACTTCAGATCATATCGCGTCAATGGGAGAAGGACCTATTCCATCCTCGCTATACGTACTATAAGTACACATGTACCTACTAACGCTAAGTCAGTTACTTACGCAGATCGCCGGATACGCACGGACACAGAACTGTGACGTCACTTTGATCCAGTGCCAAGTTCCTGGTTCGGAGAATGGCGCTCTCGCCTTCCCGCTCCAGACATTGAGTCTCGAACCGATTCAGATATCCAACGACATCCCCGCCTGTATCATTCTGGATTACACTTCTCCAAGGGCGATTCCAGAATCGCTCGCTATCCTGCCGCTGTATCCGGATATATTCGGTGAGAATATATCCCGACTCGTCATGTGCTTCGGCAACGACTTCATCATCCACGGATGACGCTTCGGGAACCATGGTAACCGCGACGTCGTTCTTGTGCGTAAAAGTGTCATGAGTATCCATGGCAATGTATTGTTCGTGGTCTATGTGTCTGTCGTGCTTGTGAAGTGTAGCTGTAGGGAGTTTCTCATCATGCTGAGCGTTGATTATGGCTGCTGGGACCCTGACAAGGCGTGACGTGGCCAAGGGAAGCACCACCCTCCAGTAGATAATGGCGACCGGAAGACATCCGCCGAGAAATAACAGCAACAGACACGTCTTATGCGATGAATGACTCCTCATCTTGAGTTTAAGTTTAATTAATAGATAGCTGGTGTTTCTCGGCTCTGGTCTGATGCGAGTGATACAATAGACCGATCCAGGCTGTCAGTCACGGACGTCACTGTTGCTTTTATCCAATCATGTGGCGGAAAAACATCTTCCTCGTGCGTTATGTCCGACAAACAAATCCGACAAACAAAGCAACAGTATGTCATTTTCTTGTCAGTTTCAGAGCTGAGTACTTATCACTTGTATCTACCATCACTGATGATTGTCAATTCCATACGCACGATTCACGAAAAAGGACTCAAGCGTGAGCGGGGCGCAGTGTCGGAGTGTGAACTACGAGGCAAAAGTGTTATAATAAATCCTGCTGTTGATTAAATCCTGGTCACTGGGTCCGTTTATCGGATAGAGGCGCGTCGGAAAAAGGATAGGTTGTGAGGGATGGAGGCGGGTGTGTTGGTGGTGGTGAAGGGGGGGGGGGTGGTAAGGGGGGGGGGTGGCGGAAAGGGATGGGTGATGGTGGGGAGGGGTGGGTGGGTGGGAGTGGCGAGGAGAGTGAAAACAGACAGTCTGCACGTAACGTGCGTTAGCGTGTTTAGGAGGCGGACTTTCACCAGATAACCGCCAGGCTCTGGTTTCCATGGCTGTGGCTGATCCGTCAGAGCTGACCGCATGTACATAGCGAGCGGGCTCGCGGGGTAACATTGCGCTTGGTTTAAATAATATTGATAAGCTGGTCGCATTGAGCTGGCGTATCCCGGACACCGATAAGCCGAGCCCGGGGTGGGCGGGGGCCAGGCCCTATAATGGCCATCATCAGTCATGGCTATCAACGCAATGTCTTTTGTCCTTTCGCTTCCCATCGCGGGATATAGCGTATGCTGGGTAAACTAGGTCTCCCTGTTAAGGATTCAAGCCCGGATTGGTTGAATCATGGCGCCGTGAGCATTGGTTGAATGGCATCGTGACCATTGTTTCAATCATGACATCGTGACCATTGTTTCAATCATGGCACCTTGACCATTTGTTTAATCATGGCATCGTGACCATTGCTTGAATCATAGTATCGTGACCATTGTTTCGATCATGGCGCCCTAACTATTGCTTCAATCATGACATCGCGACCATTGTTTCAATCAAGGCTCCGTGACCATTTGTTCAATCATGACATCGTGACCATTGTTTTGATCATGGTGCCGTGACCATTTGCTCAATAGTGACATCGTGACCATTTATTCAATCATGGCGCTGTGACCATTGGTTGAATCATGGCGCCGTGAGCATTGGTTGAATGGCATCGTGACCATTGTTTCAATCATGACATCGTGACCATTGTTTCAATCATGGCACCTTGACCATTTGTTTAATCATGGCATCGTGACCATTGCTTGAATCATAGTATCGTGACCATTGTTTCGATCATGGCGCCCTAACTATTGCTTCAATCATGACATCGCGACCATTGTTTCAATCAAGGCACCGTGACCATTTGTTCAATCATGACATCGTGACCATTGTTTTGATCATGGTGCCGTGACCATTTGCTCAATAGTGACATCGTGACCATTTATTCAATCATGGCGCTGTGACCATTGGTTTAATCATGGCGCCGTGACTATTGGTTCAATCATGACATCGTGATCATTGTGTCAATCATGGGGCCGTGACCATTGCTTCAATAATGGCGCTGTGATCATTGGTTCAATCATGGTGCCGTGACCATTAGCTCAATATTAACATCGTGACCATTGTTTCAATCATGACATCATGACCATTGGTTCAATAGTGACGTCGTGACCGTTGTTTCAATCATGACATCGTGACCATTGGTCCAATAGTGATATCGTGACCATTTGTTCAATCATGGCGCTGTGACCATTTGTTCAATCATGGTACCGTGACCAATGGTTCAATCATGGGACCGTGAGTATAGGTTCAATCATGGCGCCATGACCGTTGGTTCAACCATGGCACTGTGGCCGTTGGTTCAATCATTGCGCGGTGACCATTGGTTCAATCATGGCATCGTGACCATTGTTTCAATCATGACATCGTGACCATTTGTTCAATCATGGAAGAGTGACTATTGTTCAATCATGGCGCCGTGACCGCTGGTTTAACCATTGCAGTATGTCCATTTTTCAGTGTGGCTACTAGCCGTTAGCGGTTTACTTTGGTCCATATCTCAGTGACATTGGCCCACTTTGATGATATATTGATAGCAATTAGTGGCTAGTCGTCACAAACATGTCTGTTTGTGCCTAGACGTGTTATGTCTGTGATTGCACGTTGTCTTGACTTCGTCGTAACATGAAAAATGTTTCGTTGCGGAGTGACTGGTATGTTTTGTCTTGTTTGAGCTAGGCCTTCATGTGGAGATGAAGTACACAGTGACGACCGCCGGACAACACTCTTCCGGGTACAAAGAAAGCTTCCCCGCGACCACAACCTCCCGCATGAAAGGCATGCACGACACGGATGTCCTGCACGAATATATTAATGGTGATCAAGTAGAAACTCAACAAGTTGTCTGACCATTAATCTCTACTTCCACAGATAACTTTGTGGACTTAATCAAGCGTCTAGACTTGGGGTTATTTTGGGTGCGCGAGAGCGGGGGGCTGATACTGGTTCAAGGATTTCATACAGCACATGTGGCTGAAGGAGGCTTGAGAATGATACATTGGATTGGGTTGGTTGGTTGGTTGTTTATTCAGGACGCTTTTACCAACTGTGGTCATGTCGCGTCAATGGTAGAAGGAAGGGAAGAGCGGAGCCATGTCCCCGGCGGTAACCCCCTACTCTTTGCGAAGAAAGACATGGGATCTTTATCCTGCCACCACACAGATATGGCCACGGAAGGGCGCGTCGTGATCAGATGGTGATAGTGGTGTTATAGGTTTTGTTACCCACCGTATTATGTCATGAACCCGAAGGCCTTAAGCACGTATAGATTCATTTAATCAAATCTAGTCATAGTCTTCCTAGTGATGTGAACCCCAGTTCAAACTTATGCCAGTAACCGACAGAAGCGGCAATCTGTAGGTTCTGAAACATGTGCCACTGAGGATAGCATAATTCGCATTGAAACTTAGCGTAGAAAGTGAGGGGAATATATGTTAGACAAGGTAATCTGCAATAATTGTAAAAATAACGATTTCTCGCAAATACCATCATTTAATAGTGAATCTTGCGGGCATCATAACGTAGAAGATGTAAAGACCCCATGACGTATAAGTTTGGGCTATACTGGCTTTAGTCATTCAACTACAAGTCATGACGCACTCAGAGTATGAAAGTCATAACGCATTCAGCCGGAACTAACCTGCCGCCAGATTTGGAGGGTTTGCCTGGGGTGATATTTCCTGTGTGGATTTCCCTGGGGTCGGTATGAATGGGGTGGCTTTGCCTGGGGTGGCTTTGCCTGGGGTGGCTTTGCCTGGGGTGGCTTTGCCTGGGGTGGATTTGCCTAGGGTGGCTTTGCCTGGGGTGGCTTTGCCCAGGGTGGCTTTGCCTAGGGTGGCTTTGCCTAGGGTGGCTTTGCCTGGGGTGGCTTTGCCCAGGGTGGCTTTGCCTAGGGTGGCTTTGCCTGGGGTGGCTTTGCCTGGGGTGGCTTTGCCTAAGGTAGCTTTGCCTAGATTGGAATTTTGGATTGGTAAACAAACATGAAAGAAGGTTGAATAGCTTCCATGTTCGTTGTCTGCGAGATATTTTAGGCATATCTTGGCAAGACAATGCAACGAATACTAGTGTTAGGCAGGGCAAGCCTATCAAGCATTCTTGCCATTGTGAAGCAAAGACGTCTTCGTTGGCTTGGGAACGTTCATCTCATGCAAGATGAGTATTCGAAAGGATGTGCTCTACGGTGAGACCGCCGACGGCAAAAAGCCAACTGGACGGCCAATGCTCAGGTTTAAGAATGTTTTCAAGCGTGACATGAAAACTTTCGGCATCGATTCGAATTCTTGAAAGGATCTAGCATCCCCAAAGATGGAATGGGCACGTCTCGTGCGACAAGGAA
Organism: Arenicola marina; assembly: GCA_964019135.1. NCBI lineage: Eukaryota > Metazoa > Annelida > Polychaeta > Arenicolidae > Arenicola > Arenicola marina. The sequence continues at coordinate 15,128,398 of OZ025250.1, forward strand.
TGGCCTACCACGGCGGGCTCTGGGCGTCCAGTGAGTACTAACCAAAAACCTATCGACAGGTCATCGATGCGTCGACTGCGGTAAGCTCTGCCGATGTGGCATGCGGAAGTGTCCCCCCATGCGCAGCTGTCCCCCTTACATAAAATACATGATATTGAGACCATCTCCGCTCCATGTGTTCGTACGATGCCGTTATGATAGATACAGGGGGACATCGCCGCATGGGGGATAATCCCGCATACCACACCGGTCACAGATTCAGTCATAAGCGCAAATGCCGCGACGCAAATCATATTACTTAAACCAAAACAAAGCTGGAAATCCATATTCTTTTTCATACGGACGGAGGTCGACCATCAGCACATTAGATGTCGTGAATTAGGCTACATGCATTGAGCTTGTCCTGCGTGTGGGACACTTCCCCCGCAGAACTCGGAGCGCTTCCTTATATGACAAATCTTAGTCATATCGCGTCAATGGGAGAAAGAAGGGGAGAGTGGAGCCATGTCCCCTGGGGTAACCCCATACTCTTTGCGAAGAAGGACATGGGATCTTTATCCTGCGACCGCACAGACATGGCTGCAGCGGGGCTTGAACCATCGATCCACGTGCCGTTAGGCTCTCAGGTGGCCAGAACACTCAATGCGAGCGCTCTAACCCACTGAGCTATCGGCCCGGCCGCGGCGTCAATGGGAGAAGCGACTGAGATCGCTGATTGAAGATGAGGCTGTTGCTTGGATTTTTCGTACTGGGCCTCGTGGCCCTGACCTGCAAGTACCCAGAATTGACGTTATTTCTTGTGCATTTGATCTTTTATATATATATATTTGTATAACAGGTGTATAGCAAAAGAGATTGCCAACAATATGTGGTTGATAAATAGCTTATCCGTAACCAGTCTACCCAGCATTATCTCCCTTTGCACCAACACTGTGCGCAAGTCACAAACTAAATGAAATCTAATTGCTTATTCCATAATTTTGCGGAATAAATGACTGCAATCGCTCAACATGTACATAAATCAACTGTTATCAGTAGAAACTTCATCAGCCTCTGGTCTATCACAAGCGTTCCAGTTATTTCTTTATATTGAAACCTTGTTAGTTGATTTTTCTACAGTTCACTGATCAGTTGGTATGTATAATTTGACAAACAAGGTCAATTCCTCTTAACATGCTTTTCCTTTATTTTGAGTTGAACGAAAGTGCCTATATTTTTAGTTGAACGACAGTGTTGTGAGTCTTTTTATAGAGCATACACTTTCTGGCTTTTTATTGTCATTAGCTTTCGCAACCTCGAGTGATACAAGCCCTTCTTTCAGCATATGGGATCGGAAATGCATGCATGTACACAACTTGTTTTGTTACAGTTTGTCATGACACGGAATAAATCTGTGACTTACATCAAACCGGTAAACACCAATTCATGTTATCGCGTAACAAAGTTACTTGCAGTAAATTGTCCTGAATTGGAAATTGTAATTTTGATTTTCCTTGCACCACGCCTCAAATACTTCCTTGCGAAAAAGGTTGCGAACAGCTAATGTGCAACTTGCTAATTTATTGTACTGAAGTGTTGATACTGAAGTCTTGTCGTAAAAATGTTTACCAACTTCTCGTTAATCGCCGCGAGTGTCATGGACCTAGAGAACCTTGCCGAATCTGATGTCGAAAACAGGGAGCTGGATGTTGCTCTGAGGGGTGTATGTGAGTAATCCATAGGCATTATATGAGAAGGAATGATGATTTCACCGTTCTCGTTCAATGTTCATTTCCCAAGGAGCAGGAAAGATATCCGACACCTAATGCCAGACTACCGAGCGAACGAGTGAACACTACGTCCCACCGTCTTTTGTTTCACTGTGTTGGTAACCTCACTGTGTAGGAGGAGAATCGGTGCGGAGTGTGGATGACGGCAATGGAGGTCAATAAAGAAAGCGTCCGTGTGACCCTGACGTCCAGTGGACTATTGGACATACATGATCCCGACTTAAAACCTATGAAAGTATGTCGCAAATAAAAACATACTAAAAACAGTTATTTGTTGACTGCATTCATGTATCAGTTAACCGGAAACCGGATCCGAAGTGTCACAAAGTATGTGCTTTCCTACGGCCATTTTGACATCGTATATTGACTGGGTGACGTTATGCCTTTATGGCGACGCCACTGGTTGTCAGGTTTAATTTCGGCGAAATTGCCTTTAAGGGGCGATTTGTGCTAAATAATACCTTCGACAGACAATGTGGGCACTGTAGGCGGAGCTTACATCCAGTTTGAAGTCAGGAGCGCTTCTCTTGAAGCAATATTATTACGGTACTATGGCATTTAACTTTTATTTATTATGACGTCTTCATGACGTCACATGACGTCATTTGACGTTCACGACAATATTCGCAATGGCTTCTGTTTTGTTAAATTTACCTACTTATGAACTCGGGTGATGGTAGCTATTGCAAAATTAGCTGAATATCAAGCAAGCCCTACCTTTCGTAAGGCCATGTTAGCTATGACGTTGACGCACGCTAATCCCCCTCGCCATAAGGTGTCTCTGAAAGAGACGTGTAACGTCAAATAAACCGGGAGTTGCCATACCGTAAAAGAGCTGATAGTCCCGCGGATAAGCTAATAACCGTGCATGTTGTGGTAAAAGCATGAAAGTGGGCACACATATTCGAAATTTATGTCTAATCAAATTGGGGCGTCTGCCCTCCTCTAGCTTGGAGTGTGTCCCCTCTGCTTACTCCTTAAACTCCCTACCCCCTCGATAGTTGTAGCCTATTGTGTTTAGGCTTACCAATTTAGGTGTTTGGGTTACCAGATAGTGTGTGTTATTGTTGAAATAGCCGCCATTATGGCAAACTGAGGGCGCCTTACTCTTGGAGACAATTTGTTGAATTCTTTGACCCCGAAAACCAATACACAGACTTAAATAGAGTGATCCCTCTTCGTTTTTGAGATGTTGATCTTGGAAAATGGCGGATGCGTTGTCCAAATTTACACAATGACATTTCTTGTCTTAGCGATCCGGAAAACCATCAGTGTTAGTTTTCAAAATATTGGGTATATTTTGGGGTCTTGTCTGCCGTTTTGAAACATGGCGGATGCTATGCAACAGGATACCCCATAATGATTTTGTTTCGAATTCAGCGACCCCGCTGAACCTATGCACAGGTGTCAAAATAATGGTTCCATCCTCCTTGTTTCCCGTACGAAAATATCATATAGAAATTCCATAAAAAATAATCTAAAGGTTTCCATCGATTTTTCTTTTCAAATTATAAATGTTTTCCTTTAGAGTTTCCATAGAATTTCCATAACATTTTCATAGAATTTCCATGGAGTCTTCATAGAATTTCCATAGAGTCTTCATAGAATGTCCAAAGAATTTCCATAGAAATTCCATGGAGTCTTTATAGAATTTTTTGATAGAGTCTTCATACAATTTCCATAGAGTTTTCATAGAATTTCCACAGAGGTTTCATAGAATTTCCATAGAGTCTTCATAGAGCTTCCGGGGGCCTCCCTAGCTATTGTAGTGATTAGCGTACTCGACCGCAGATCAAGGTCCTGGGTTCAAATCCGGGCTCGGGCACATAATCTGGGGCATGTTTCATTCCTTCATCCTCCATCGTCCCGAAGGTTCCATGGCCCGATTTAACCTTCATGTGCACAAAAGCGGGCTAAACCACCAGCATTTCATAATTTTTCCATGGAGTTTCCAAAGAAAGCGCACGTCGCGGCAGTGCTTGGAACAGAGTTCAAGGTCGCCCTGGGTGAGTCCAACATCAGCTCCGACTCGGCTGAACGGGCACGGCCGTTGGGCAGACCTTCACATCTCATCCTGCTAATGTTATTGTTCAAAGGATTGGCTCCGCCGCTACTCTCACTTCGCAGCAGGCAACCGGTGCGAAAGTCAATATGCCGGCAAGGCTTCCAACGTTCCTTAAATGCGAAATTTTAAATCTGCCAGTATCACCTTATATAGTGCCGTGCCGTCGGTATCCCGTCATATATCGCTTGCAGGAGTCTTCTTACACAATATATTCCAGAATTCGTCAAACCACTCGTTCGGATCTCGCAGAGAACGCAGCCTACGTGTGTTAAATCCAGAGCTCGTTGTTGTGCCTGCCGTCAGTTGTAAGGCCGGTATGGAAACTATTCAAACTCGATGGAGACTATGGAAACTCCATAGAAATTCTCTGAAAACTCTATGAAAATTCTATAAAAGTTCTATAGGAAAACGTTCAGAAAAATCGATAGAAACCTTTAGAATTGTTTTTAGTGAAATTTTGTAAGATATTTGCCTACGGGGTGTAATGATGTCGGCAACCTAGGGATATACCCAAGAACAAATTGCAGTACTAATCAAACCTGCTTTTTCTTATTCCATATGTATCTAGTAGTGGTGTTTCCAAAATCTACCAAATCCATTTATTGGAACATATTTTTAAGGGGGTGGCTTAATTACTTTACCCTACTAACCCACAAGAAGCAATGTATTTTTACATAAACGAAATGATAGAGATGCGACTCAGCTGAGACCCGCACTACGAATTGTGACCTGCATACCCATATTTCCAGTGTGATGTGATGGAGAGTTATTTAATCTACAAAATGCAACAAACATTGATAAAATATCTTGTATATTCAAGTTTTTAGGACATTTTAAACTAGGAACCTCTTTTCCTGCTTTACGGCTGTCGATCGACGCAGTGTATTTGCATGGCGAGCCGGATGAGCCACCGGTTTGACTTTTCGATACATGGTCCGATATTCACAATTCAATCGATTATTGACGCGTTTTATCCTGATCACATGAATACAATACGTATGAAGGAGGGGAACGGGTGGGGTGGGGGGGGGGTTAAGAAATGACAATCTTTCTTCCTCCACGATCAACAATGTATATTTCATCTCTATCAAATGTGAAATGTCAAGGGGGAAGGCGGGGGGGGGGGGGTAGGGAGTTTAAGGAGTAAGCAGAGGGGACACACTCCAAGCTAGGAGAGGGCAGACGCCCCAATTTAGGGGATTGGACACCCCCTAAGTTAGGGGTGGTGTCCCATGAACACCCAACCCTCGTTTTCAAATTCCTAGATCCGCCCTTACTACTGCAAAGAGATTTGTTGGGGGGCGGGGGGTCGTAGGCCGACACGTTCGGGAGGGTTGGTGCACAAGCCATGTTCTAGCAAGTTCTCCCAAGTTAGGAGAGGGGAGACACCCTAGGTTAGGGGAGGGAACAGACCTCAAGTTGGGGTGGTGCCCCAAAATGGGGGAGACACCTCAAGTTAGGGGAGGCGAGATAACTGAAGTTAAGGGAGGGGGGGAAACACCAAGTTCGGTTAGTACCCCAAGTACTTGGGAGGGGAGACACTCCAACTTAGGGAAGGGGAGACACTCCAATATTAGGGGGCGGGAGGCACCACAAATTAGGAAAGGGGAGGCAACCCAAATTGGGGTGGTACTCCAAGTTAGGAGAGGGGAAATACCCCAATATAGGAGTCGCGACTGAGTAGGGGCGGTGCTTCAAGTTTGGGGAAGGGAGATACCCCAAGTTAGGGGAGGAGAGACGCCCCAAATTAGGGGCGGGAAGACACCCCAGGTTGAGGTGGTACTCCAAGTTTGGAGAGGGGAAAGGCCTCAAGTTATGGGGGGGCGGGGGGGGGGGGCGCGATAAAGGTGAGGGAAGACACCCTAGGTTGGTGTGGTTCCTCAAGTTTGGGAAGGGGAGATACCAAAAGTTTGGGGAGGGAAGAGGCCTCCAGTTATAGGAGGGGAGACACCCCAAGTTGGACCACCCGAACGGGGGGTGGTACCCCAAGTTAGGGTGGTATCCTCAAGTAAGGGTAGGGTAGACACCCTAAGTTAGAGCAGGGGAGACACCCAGAGTTAGAAGAGGGTAGACACCATAAATTAGAAGCGGAGGGACACCACAAGTTAGGGGAGGGGCGACACTCAAAGAGTGATACCCAAAGTTACGGGAAGGTAGACACCCCAAGTTAGGGGTGAGGAGACTCCCCAGTTAGGGGAGGGGAGAAACCCCAAGTTGGGGTGGTAGCCCAAGTTAGGGGAGGAAGACACACCATGTTGGGGGTGAGGCACCCTTCATTTGCGCAGACGTTTCACTTATTAAAAGTTAAACGTTGCAGATAGAGATGAATCAAACCGGTATTGGTGACGGTGAAACTGCAAATGATGATCGATCGACCGAGGCACATCCCCCCCCCTCCCCTCCCCCCTCAATTATAGCATTTTAACAAACAAAAATTTACCATGCCTATCTAGACCGTTATGGCGGTAAATCTACCCAAATATAAGACACATATATAGTCGATTAATTTGTGGAAATCGGACAATTTATTGAAAAGTTACAGACTGTCACACTTCAGTCCCATGCGGCGCGCTGTGCAAAAACACGGTGTCTGTCGACAGTCGGAAAACCGGGAGACGGGTCCCTCGTTAAAAAAGCATGTAGAAACTTTAATATTAAAGATATTTTATTTGGGTTTGTTGTATTTAGTAGACGAAATAACACTCCATTAAATATAGTAGGCCAAGGGTACGCAGGTCTAAATTTATAGTTGGGGTCTCAATAATTACAACGCTTCTCTGCCACTTGGTGTTCAGACAAATACGTAATCCATTCTGGTGTTTCGGGGGTAGGGTAAACTACCCGCGTAAAAGTTCCATTGAAGTTCCAACTTCTATGGAGTTCTATAGAACGTTTTGCTACGGGGCAACGAATATCAAACGGGAGCGATGGGCAAAAGTCGGCCTTCCTGCGCCTGTACACCCTGTGTCACTGCGTATTTCCCGAGAGGGTCGCCCCAGGTTCGTCACCATTGGCACCAGTGTGATAGTTGAGGTTATAGGACTCCGAAAGTTCATCCCCGCAAGGCCGGGGCTTGAACCCCGGTTCGCGAGATTACAAGGCACACACGCTAACCACTGTATCAATTGGTTCAAATATATATAAGGGCAAAATTAATTTTATGTGACTTATAACCCCCAAAAGGTTTTTTTCGAAAATCTATTGAAATGAATCTTACTCTATTTGCCCTTTATTTTTCCATATGTTTAAAATTTTGATCACGGTTTCGGCTGCGACATCAGGTTTTTTTTGTGAAGGGTTTTCTAACGTTAATTTTCAGTTTACCTTGCAAACGTTTATTTGTAAACGAAAACTAAACGTTAATTTAACGGCGCTAGCTAGTAGCTGGAGACCCTATATCAAGCATGCAAACCACAATCTAACGTTAACTTAACATTTAGCATGATATCTGGGAAAGTCATACGCTTATGACTGTCGTTATATATAACTGTTTGATAACTGATGTCTGTTCTGTGCAGGATAAATACCCCATGTCTTCCTTCGCGAAGAGTAGGGAATGAAGTATACACCGAAGTATTTGGCGTATGAATTTGTTTTATTTCGATTAGGATAAGATGGTTTTATGACCGGAAGACAGCTGATCGAATAGCACAGAGTTGCATGGGTTGTAAAATAAATTTAATCGTGTAGACACCCGACAGAAAATAAATATAACCAAAACATATAAAAAGGTACCAGCTTAGTATGTAACAGACAAGTCTTTTTAAGGCAAGCACTAGACAAATTCAAGGACTTTTCAAGGACAATTTTTACCTTTTTCTAGTCTATTTTAAGCATACAAATTGCAAAACTTGGGACTAAATTTTATGCATACAATCTGTGATATGCGGAAATAAGGAATGACAACAAGAAGGCAGTGTTCATGATTACTTATTACCAACCAACAGCATTTATTGGAGTTAATCACTTTACTTTTATTAATTGCCAGCTTTTGTTCGTTTTTTTCTTGGGTCTTTGCCAGTGCCCGGTCCAGTTTGAAATCAAGCACTTTTCATTGTAACTGCCCTATTTCAAGCAAATTTAAGTACATTGGATCGACCTCAAGGCCCATTTCTGTTTTTATGACCTTTTCCAGGCATCAGTCAAAATTCAAGCACTTTTCAAGCCTGTGCACACCCTGTAAATATACTGTTTTGTATGATATGTCCAGTTATGCGTCACAAAAGCAATGCATTGACAAGTGGAATGAGCAGCTTTAAGACACAGGAGGGACGTTTCTAATGGGCTTCACGGTCGTGCGGTTCATTTATATGAAAGAAAATGATTACAGCTAATAATTCGCATAGCCTCTAGGGCGGATCCTCAAAAAGGGGGTGGGGGGGTCCCAACTCCCAGGACCCCCCCCCTCACCCCCACCCCGGTCGCAAGTTTACATCCCCCATCCGTCGTCAAAAAGATGGGTGGGTCCCCCGGTCGCAATGTTGTTAAGAGAACCCCCCCCCCTCTCAAATTACTTGATCCGCCCCTGAGCCTTGCCAAATGGCTGTGTGTGCCAAAATATAAGTTCCTCATACAGCAATATTTTACATAACATTACATATTTGCCCATAACAGTCCTATACCTTTCTCCAAATGGTCTTGAAAATCATGATGTAAATGGAAATCTGCTATATGAACAGCTATAATAAATAAACAACTTTTCCTAAATTTGTAATTTAGCCAGACGCATGGCGACTGACTTTCGCAAGTATTGTCTCAATTTCTTTGGGCGATAATATGGGCCGGGACTCCGTCTCCGCCGAGACATTGCATCCTGGGGATCCCGGACTGTGGAACATGAGACAGGACACGTCCTGGTGTCCTTTAAGGAACGTCTGGACACCAGGACTCCAAGGAGGCAGTTGACACGACTTCTCCGTCATCAGGTGAGAGTGGTCGTCGCGGTTACCATGGTAATATGTAAATCCAAAGCAGACTTTACTCAGATCGCACTGACTTTGGCAAGATATGAGAGACAGCGCGCGGGTCGCCTTAGAAGTGCACTTAATGTCACGGGATTCCTCATAACGGAACCGGATGTGTCGCTTGTAGAAAGTCGACAGCGTCGTCACTGCAAAGACAATGTCACCGAGGGATAGAAATATTATTAGGAGTTGGATATTCGTTAAGGCGTTAGCTGGCCATTCCGTTAAGGCTTGAATCCTGGACCGCGCGCCCCGCTTACTAAATACTTACTTATATGAAAGAAAATGATTACAGCTAATAATTCGCATAGCCTCTAGGGCGGATCCTCAAAAAGGGGGTGGGTGCTTACTCAGCAATGTCTCAGTATGAAGGCCCAGCGCCACTGACGACTCAACTAGGACATGCAGCTTTCTCACGATTGTATTGTTATTATTGTTATTGTTATTCATATTAATAATCATTTCCAACAGTTAGCCAATCTTCAGAGCATTATAAATTATATCGATTCGTTCTCAAGTTATGTAGAAGTCCTTGAGTTATTTTTAATTCCAGTCCGATAATGAAAATGGCGGGCTGCTGCAGATGTCTAATCAATGACATTGCATAACGCCCTGAAATCGCAGGATATCGTCATATCATTGATATCGCTATGGTAAGATGACTTCTGATGTCGATAGCAGACCCTACGATGAACACCATGGCAAAACTGTTACAAGTATTTTGATTATAGTATAATAAAAACATTGCTAAATTATACAATATACATTAAACAAAATATTATGACAAATTCTTTAAATAACATTATACTAGATTTTTTAACGAATATTGTTGTAGAAATATTAGACTTTTTTTACAAATAATACCATGTGATAACGTTCATATCATATGAGTATGATAATTATTGCTTCTCGCAAGTTAATTATACATAATTATTATCACTCACCATTTAAATCAATCGTTATATGTGTGTAGAGCGACAGGAGCTCGCGAACACTGTAGGAAACTGTGTTGAGTCCTTGCTTTTGATATTTGTCCCTCCGCCTCATCCGAAACCCCTTGCTCCTACATTGGAGGGAAGAGGTGAAAGGTCATCCAACAACATACACGGACGACGGCGCCCCCCCCCCCCCCCCCCCTCGTATCCAGTTTTGTATGATAATGCCCCTCGGGACCTATTCCAAGTTTCCCCACTTCCCAACTTCCCCACTTCCCCACTCTCCACAACCTTCACTAACCCTAACCCCCAAGACCCAAGCGGGCCTCGGATGCTGCGGTCTAGCTTCTACCCTCCGCAACACCCTCCCCTTTATGTCAAAACCCTAACCCTCGCTTGCCCGTCCACAGTTATTTAAACCAGCCCAGAGCGATCACTGATTCTTTGGGGTTGTAGCTAGGCGTTCCAGGCGTCCCGCTTATGTTGCCATGACATGTGCCTGGACACCCCGGCGCCTGGCCTGTGGAACCCCCCCCCACCTCCCCCACCCACCCATTCCCTCCCCCAGCCAGCACACTGCGTACACTGACCCTTTGGGGTTGAAGGGGTTCCAGGCGTCCCGCTTATGTTGCCAGGACGTGTGCCTGGACACCTCGCCGCCGGGCCGCTCGACCTCGAAGTGGGTTCGCACCCTGTGACGAAGACCGGAAAGCCACGAGTATGATACAGTTATCAATGAACAAGCAATGAATGTATACCTATCATAGTCACAATATATGCCTTTCATAGTCACAATATATGCCTTTCATAATCACAATATATACATGCCGTAGTCACCCTATATACCCCATGGTCCATATATATACCTACCATAATCACAATGTATACCTACCATCATCACAATGTATACCTACCATAATCCCAATGTATACCTACCATAATCACAATGTATACCTACCATAATCACAATGTATACCTTTCATAGTCACTACAAATACATGGTTACCTTGCAGTCACAACAAATACCTTTTGTGCATTTCATAGTTACAACAAATACATTTTATACTGTTCCTAGTCACAACAAATATCTTTCATAGTCACAACGAATACCTTTCATAGTCACGACAAATACCTTTCATAGTCACAACAAATACCTTTCATAACCACAACAAATACCTTTCATAGTCACAACAGATACATTTTTAATAGTCACAACAAATACCTTTCATTGTCATAACAAATACCTTTCACAGTCACAACAAATACTGTTTTTTCCTCGATAGCCATGTTGGCCCCAGGGGTCGTATTCATAATCGCCACTTAGCGCTGAGTGGAAGATTTGTCGAGCGATTATCGCGTTCAAAATGCGTAAGTACTCACCCAAGAAGTGAATTTTCTGAATTAAGAAAGTGCTAAAATTATATATTGAAAAAGGTACATTTTGCGCATAACTTACGAGGGGATTATGAATACGGCCCTAGGAGCGGTACGGCTATACATACACCACACGGGGTTTACGAGGGGCTTATGAATACGGCCCCAGCGCTATGAGTGTCTGACCTGTTACCAAAGTCGTCGTCCTCGCCGCCCCAGCCGAAGAACTGATTGGACAACCCATTAACCGCCGTGAACTGTTGGGGCGTCATGGAAACAACGCCTCCGAAAAGTCTTTTATATTTCAACCTGACAAAAACGACATAATTGTATTAGATGTACATGAATGTCTTAAATAAGTTTTATTAGCAATATGTTCTACGTATGTGACGTTAGTATGCGAAACTGCAAGGTGTTCTGTATTTTGTTGTCCTCAACGGTATTTAGTATTTAGTTGCAGCATCCACACAGGGTGTTTTCAGCGGAAGCAGAACTGTGGTATGGGGTCTGGTAAGCATGTATATCGACATTTGTCGCTAACAGCATCAAACATTTGTAGTTTTTTTCGAAAATTGCTTATTTCGCACTTTAGCCACATAGCCTCTGGTAAATACACAAAATAAATGAAAGCGAAACGAAACAGTGCAGTAAGCAAACGAGTGAACAAGTGATCGCAAGTAACTTGTATAAAGATCTTAATATTTACTTAATTAAAGTGACGCCTTTCTTTAAACGCTGCATTTACAAGGTTGGCAATTTCTACCTAACATTCGGATGTCATTAGCAACACAAACTGGTCAGGGCTCATTACATAGCTAAGGTTTCTGTAGGAGACAAACAGGTTGACAGTAATTGGAATGGGACAGAACGTTTATTGACAAGTGCACACATCAAGATTTGTCAATATTAAAAAAGCAGGAGAAGGACATTATTGGGGAGGGAGGGAGGGGGGGGGGGGCGGAGGAAAGGGGCGGAGGGAAGGGCTGTGTTCCCAAATCACGAAGAATAAATTTCTTTATTCCCAGGTCACGATACATTAAAAGGGGAACTCCCTGCATACAATGAAGGGTCGGATATATGATGTAAATTGACAATTTCCCAATTTCCGGTTATTTATTATTCAAGCTCTCAGCTCACGATTAAGGAAAATCCTTTATCACGACGGTCGGCTAATATCTTTTCCCCAGATCACCAAGAGCTATTTTTTCACATTCCCAAAATTAGCGAGTGTGCGTGTTGTTATAAGGTTATATTCTGACATATTTATTGGTGGGCTACCTAAAACGTATTGCATAAGTGCACCCAAATGGAAATGCGTCACTGGTCTTCAAGTGTAGCTTTGTGCAGTCATTCGTGTGTTCCAAAAGAATAAGTGTGACAAAGTATTGGGAACCGTATAATTAAGTCTCTTCATTACTGAAGCACAACATATAATAATATAGGTAATAATAATAATCTAATATAAGCAAGATTGATATATAATCCCATGTAAAATCGCACGGTAGTCCACACCTGTACTTCCACTTATCCAGTGCGCATGCGTAATGTACAGGTTGGTCCCAGCAGTGGAATATTGCGCGGTCGTCTTCCGGAAGTAGGTCGACATCGTGAAACACGGCACAATCAAAGTCCAACAACTTCCGGGATTCCAGGAACCCGGCGTTCATCAGCGAAGCCTTGTTGAACCTTGGGGGTTCGAACTGCAACCAGAATAATTGACATATAGGTTTTCTCAGCTACTCAAGGACGGGTGGGGGATGGTGGCGATTTCCGTTCCTCGGGATGGAGCTTTTTATTTATCTGCGAACTGGGAATGAGGAAAATAATCCTTCGTGAACTGGGAATGGGCTATTAGCCGACACCCACCCCCCGCTGGAACCGCCACTGACAGGTGAACCATGTTGATCTGGCACGAAGCCTTAAATTGATTTGTTGAGGCATTTTCTGACATAGACGCTATCAATTTATTGGTTCATTCTGTATCTAGTTATCAGTTTGAATAAGTTGTTTCGTCTGAAAAGATTAACTCGAAAACATCGCCTAATTAAACGCACATTACTTGTATCACGTACGTGGGAACACGTGTATGAAGTCCGGCGCTCCGACATGATGAAACAGTAACAGTGTGACAGTCACTTGCATCTTTTCGACGTTTATGCATAGTTCCGCCTTCCATAGAGAGCAAAATTAATTAGCTGATTAATCACATAGACTAATGGGGTCTACAAGTATATCCAGACGGGTTAATGATTTGGACAAGGAAGAGTTACATCGTGCAAACCTCTCCACATTGTCGGGGGTCATGCGACGGGCTGTTGGTTTAAGGTTACACACCAATATGTCAATTGCTTATCAGTTGCGTAAGTCAAAAAGTATATTCTGTCTTGCATTTAAATCCTGAAAGCCTGTGGGCTATCCGGAGAGAAACAATTTGGTCACCGGAATAGAAATTGGTGGCCGGCTTTATATCCCTGCGCGCCTGTTCGTCTATCGGTATTTTGTGTGTGATGTCGACCGCGGCTCGCTATAACGTCCGCGCGATATAAATAAACCGCGCCGTTTCATGTTGAAATTGTTGTTTTACAGGCTCAATGAGATATAATATATATATATATGCATCATAATGTTGAGATTCTTTTAGTCGTGATTCTAACATGTAAAAAATCTAAGATGACGCATGTAAGTAGGCTGCTTTAAGCTATAGTGGGGATGGTCTGTTTGTGTGGTACGATTGTGGCTCCCACGATTCTGCTCTAAGTGGGGTGTCATGTTATTGGATGTAGTTTATTCCAGTTTGTAGTTTTTAATGTTGTTTAGATGGGCGGCGTGTTCAAGGGGGGGGGGGCGGCACAAGGGCCACGTGCCTCGCTTTCAGACCCTAGAATGAATATTATATATCTGTGCCCCCCCTCCCCCCTTTTCAAGTTATGTGCAACCCGGTCGCCTACATCTCGGGCTTTTACACGATTTTTTTATGTCTTTGTGCCCCCCCCCCCTCCCCTTTCAAGAATTCCTGCGCATACTTTCTCCACTGACCTGTTCAACGATGAATATCTGGTACTCCAACAACTGCCGTTGCAGATACGGGTGCATGTGCGCTAAGAAGGGCCGCAGCTGCTCCTCTCTATCCCGATACGGGACAATGATGGCGACCCGTCGCCTAGCAACGCAGTGAGGTGGCTTCCAATGGCCGCCTGGCAACAGGTTCTCTGACAAGGGCGCCATGATTCGCCAGGTCAGCGCTCGCAGCGCCGTGGTGTTAGGCGTCTGTCTCCCGTCTGAAAAGTGGGCAACCGTTCAAATTTTTCATCAATCCCTGTCAAATTGACACTTTTGACTGTGCCATCACCATACGATATTGAATGACAGATTAATGACGTTTTAATCCCTACGCAAAAAATTATTACATTGATCAGTATAGTATGCTTTGTATCGGATGAAAATATAACTGAATATTTTGGGATATAGATTGCAGTTCCTCATTTTTTTTGTGAACGCCATTTGTAAATGGCATCATACGATTAAATAGAAAGCTACATTACAAAGAAGAATCCCAATGGCTTGTATGAACGCGACCATGCTGAGTTTTAATCAATATCCAGACCAAGTATAAATCCTGGAATGTGTTCATTTTAATTTCATGTTTTTTCACTAATTCTTTCTTATTTGATCCACTTGAATGATTGCGGTTTAAAATAAAGCCCAATTATATACATATGATATTTAAATCTGAAACTTATGAATATTATTGGTGATATATTTCTGAGTACGGCGGATGTCCCCTCACCTTCCCTGGCCTAATGATAACAGCAATCAGCTCAATTGAAAATTTACAATGCGGAAACTTAAGCTGACTGAAGATGACATGTCAATTTAAGGCCAACACGTTAATTATGATTGGTCTTAAGGTAGATGCATAGATTACATTTTTTTCCGACAAACTTCTTAACATTTTTTTAACTTATAGTAATGTGTATCCAAAACGATAAAATAACATGAAAAAGATATGTCTTCTACCTACTATTCTGTCAAAATGACGTTGAATAGGTAGGGGGTCACATCTAATTTTATAATGCCGTCAATGGAGAATTTTGGAATTTCGACACGAAATATTCAACAGAAGAAAAACGGCTCAGACAAAGTTAATAAAAAAATGTCTGTAACAAGCTTGCTCCTTGTTTGTTAAAATAAGAGAAAAAAACATATTGGTCTTCTACCTCGTTTTTTTCGTAAAATGACTCTGAACACGGAAATTGTGCCGGTAATTTTGAGGGTCGGAATTGAAAACATGCTGAACTAGAGACACGACAAGTACTCACAAGATTGAATAAGATACCTGGTGTTATCAAATTTACATGAGAACATTTAAGCAACCAAACTTAAGCTTAGAGGCCTACGATGATGTGGGGGATCCCTACACCCCCCCGCTCTCTCCTCCCCCACTGATTTACTGTGCCTGTGTGGTCAACGCTATGTAATTTGCCGGCTTGTTTCTATTGTCAGTTCGTTCAAAGATATATTTATACATCCCAATAAGTTCTTTAGTTTGCTTGGACTTGCGTTAACCTATCAATTTTCCATTACAGCGCATCTTTGTCATATAAACAAGAAATAAACGATGACGCGCTGCGGACAATAGAGCATTCGCCATATTAGCCTGGTTCCGCGGCCCAACTTCGCTCGCTCGCTTACTTACAAGTATGAGTATGAGCGGCCGTACCAGCTTATCGCCAGATCGCAGCGGCATAGTCCACCAGATGGCGCCACAGTGATGCCGGGAACCTCCTTAAATACGTTTTCAATTCCGCTTTTACTTAAACGTTCGAGATTTACCATGTACTGTCAGCCTATCCAGCAGTTTGAGTGATTCAAGGTGCTTAGTCAATATATATTCGGATAATGTATTTGGCATAGGGAGCCTACATGCCGATGTGTGCCACCTGCGTACATAGCGATGTCTTCCGCCTTCGCACAAAACGATGTGTTCCGCCTTCGTACATGGAGATGTATTTCACCCATGCACATGGCCATTGGTTACGTCAACCCACACTAGGGTCACGTGGTCTGTTCACGTTTCGTGGTGAAGTTTTCCGCCAGTTAGTGGCGAAGTGTTCAGTCACTTAGTGGCAAAGTGTTCCGCTCCTTTGTTGTCAATTAATTTGACAATTTGTATGTCATGTAGTGTCTTTCTCACTCGGCAATAAATTTGCCCTTTCCGATTCCATACACATTGTTCTGTTTTATTGCCAGGGAACAAGCTGCGGGCGAGCCAGCTTATCATTATAACTCCCTCCCGACATACTTAAGA
Source organism: Arenicola marina (assembly GCA_964019135.1). Taxonomy (NCBI): domain Eukaryota; kingdom Metazoa; phylum Annelida; class Polychaeta; family Arenicolidae; genus Arenicola; species Arenicola marina. The sequence continues at coordinate 15,144,813 of OZ025250.1, forward strand.
CAAAACATGTCGATTGGAAAATGAAAACGATGCAATACAAACAGTTTCATACCAAGAGTTATTTATACATACGACGTCGATACTCTAGGTGAATGCTTTATATAAACCACATTGTCATTATTGACCAGTGCACCGGTATTGAGCTTGGCGAGTGACCAAGATAGCTGGGCAAACATTCCGTCAGCCTGTTAACTTCCCCTTCAGGAGATCCGGCATGTAAGCCTCTATGTGACACAGCTCAACGCGACAATGTGCCGACACCAATGGCCATACGTAGAGGTCTGGAAGGGGGGGGGATTATTTATTAATTATTTTATTATTACTTAATTAAAGTTGAATTAAAATAATTTGTCATAGATGCGAATGTGTAATGCCTTATAGAACTGCCAATCATTGTTGCTCAAGGCCCGGCTTTTGCCCGATTTCTTCATTTCGCGTGTGAAGTCCGACTGTCTTGGGCATTGAGTACGGCATGGACAGTATCACCGCTTGCCGTTATCTTTTCTCGTGACTAAAAGATAAATATACTTACATTTCTCGAAATAAGTCATTAATTTTATTTCAGTGAAACAATACGCGGATGTATGGGCAGCTTTCACCCTAGAGTCGGCTCTGTACATATAACGCATATTGGTATATAACTGAAACTGAAGCTGTTAGGGGCATGTTTTGGGGGTGGGGTGGGGGAGGGGGGCATGAGTTGTGTTGCGGTATGGTTTACAGATACTTGATCTCCACTCAAAAAATGTTACATCCGTTTTGCCGTCACATGATAGGAATGTCCCTCGGCCCGACTCAACCCGACCCGACCCCAAACCCACCCTCGCGAGAATGCGTGTTTGTGGGACCGATCAGGGATGGGGGTGCGGTGAGGGGGGGGGGGGAGAAGGTGGTTATCAATAGTATAATGTCACATTGCAATTTGTGTATACATTATGATTCATAATGTATATTTTGTACCTTTCAGGCCATGGGCCCATGGTCCCAGTTCAATACCAAGTATAAATTTACAAACTCACTTTGCAAATCATAAATGCATTAATAGTGCCTACAAAAAGCAATATCCCGGCGTGAGGAAGAATTCGATATCATTCCCTATGCTGCTTATCTTGTTGGGTCTTTAGATTGGTTGTTTAATCCGGACCACTTCTGGTCATGTCACGTCAATGGGAGAAGGAAGGGCTTGTTTTGTCTTAAATGGTTAAATACAGAAATAAAACAACAAACTTATTCCATCCTCGCTATGCGTACTATAAGTACACATGTACCTACTCACGCTAAGTCAGTTACTTACACAGAGCGCCGGATACGCACGGACACAGAACTGTGACGTCACTTTGATCCAGTGCCAAGTTCCTGGTTCGGAGTATGGCGCTCTCGCTTTCCCGTTCCAGACATTGAGTCTCGAACCGATTCAGATATCCAACGACATCCCCGCCTGTATCATTCTGGATTACACTTCTCCAAGGGCGATTCCAGAATCGCTCGCTATCCTGCCGCTGTATCCGGATATATTCGGCGAGAATATATCCCGACTCGTCATGTGCTACGGCAACGATTGCATCATCCACGGATGATGCTTCGGGAACCATGGTAACCGCGACGTCGTTCTTGTGCGTAAACGTGTCATGAGTATCCATATGGCAATGTATTGTTCGTGGTCTATGTGTCTGTCGTGCTTGTGAAGTGTAGCTGTAGGGAGTTTGGCATCATGCTGAGCGTTGATTATGGCTGCTGGGACCCTGACAAGGCGTGACGTGGCCAAGGGAAGCACCACCCTCCAGTAGATAATGGCGACCGGAAGACATCCGCCGAGAAATAACAGCAACAGACACTTCTTATGCGATGAATGACTCCTCATCTTGAGTTTAAGTTTAATTAATAGATAGCTGGTGTTTCTCGGCTCTGGTCTGATGCGAGTGATACAATAGACCGATCCAGGCTGTCAATCAGTCACTGACGTCACTGTTGCTTTTATCCAATCATGTGACGAAAAAACATCTTCCTCGTGCGTTATGTCCGACAAACAAAGCAACAGCATGTCATTTTCTTGTCAGTTTCAGAGCTGCGTACTTATCACTTGTATCTACCATCACTGATGATTGGCAATTCCATACTCACGATTCACGAAAAAGGACTCAAGCGTGAGCGGGGCTTAGTGTCGGAGTGTGAACTACGAGACAGACGTGTGGTAATAAGTCCTGCTGTTGATTAAATCCTGGTCACTGTGCCGTTTATCGGATAGAGGAGAGGCTTCCACAGATGTTACATTGCTGATTGTGCGTGCGCAATGGTTAGGATGTCAACCGTCGCTCTCTTAAAGCGTTGAATGGTATAGATTATATGGCGCGTCGGAAAAAAGGGTAGGTTGTGAGGGATGGAGGCGGATGTGTTGGTGATGGTGAAGGGGGGGTGGTGGTAAAGGGGGTGGGGTGGCGGAGAGGGATGGGTGGTGGTGGGGAGGAGGGGGGGGGGGGTGGGTGGGAGTGGCGAGGAGAGCGAAAACAGACAGCCTGCATGTAGCGTGCCTTAGCGTAGAAGCCGGACTTTCAGCGGATAACCGCCAGTCTAGCGCCGCTGGTGTCGATGGCTTTGACTGATCTATCAGACCTGACCCGCATGTATATAGCGAGCGGGCTCCCTGGGTAACATTGCGTTTGGTTTATATAATATTGATAAGCTGGTCGCTTTGAACTGGCTTATCTCGGTCACCGATCAGCCGAGCCCAGGGTGGGCGGGGGCCAGGCCCTATAATGGCCATCATCAGTCATGGCTATCAACGCAATGTCTTTTGTCCTTTCGCTTCCCATCGCGGGATATAGCGTATGCTGGGTAAACTAGGTCTCCCTGTTAAAGATTCAAGCCCGGATCCATAGTTTGGCTTCTTTCATGGAGCCGTGACCATTGGGTGAATCATGGCATCGTGACCGTTGTTTCAATCATGGCACCTTAACCATTTGTTTAATCATGGTATCGTGACCATTGTTTCGATCATGGCGCCGTGATCATTGGTTCAATCATGACATCGTGACCATTTGTTCAATAGTGACATCGTGACCATGTTTTAGATCATGGCGCCGGGACCATTGGTTCAATGGTGACATCGTGACCATTGTTTCATTCATGGTGCCGTGACCATTGTTTCGATCATGGCATCGTGACCATTTGTTCAATCATGACGTCGTGACCATTGTTTCGATCATGCCATCGCGACCATTGTTTTAATCATGCCATCGCGACCATTGTTCTAATCATGACACCGTGACTATTGTTTCAATCATTACATCGTGACCATTGCTCCAATCATGGCGCCGTGACCATTGGTTCAATCATGACGCCGTGACAATTGGTTCAATAGTGACATTGTGACCATTGTTAAATCATGGTGCCGTGACCATTGTTTCGATCATGGCATCGTGACCATTTGTTCAATCATGACGTCGTGACCATTGTTTCGATCATGCCATCGCGACCATTGTTTTAATCATGCCATCGCGACCATTGTTCTAATCATGACACCGTGACCATTGGTCCAATAGTGATATCGTGACCATTTGTTCAATCATGGCGATGTGACTAATTGTTCAATCATGGTACCGTGACCAATGGTTCAATCATGGGACCGTGAGTATTGGTTCAATCATAGCGCTATGACCATTGGTTCAACCATGGCACTGTGGCCGTTGGTTCAATCATTGCGCGTTGACCATTGGTTCAATCATGGCACCGTGCCCATTGTTTCAATAATGACATCATGACACATTGTTTCAATCATGACATCGTGACCATTAGTTCAATCATGGCACCGTGACTATTGTTCAATCATGGCGCCGTGACCGTTGGTTTAACCATTGCAGTATGTCCATTTTTCAGTGTGGCTTTTAGCCGTTAGCGGTCTACTTTGGTCCATATCTCAGTGACATTGGCCCACTTTGATGATATATTGATAGCAATTAGTGGCTAGTCGTCGCAAACATGTCTGTTTGTGCCTAGACGTGTTATGTCTGTGATTGCACGTTGTCTTGACTTCGTCGTAACATGAAAAATGTTTCGTTGCGGAGTGACTGGTAGTTTTTGTCTTGTTTGAGCTAGGCCTTCATGTGGAGATGAAGTACACAGTGACGACCGCCGGACAACACTCTTCCGGGTACAAAGAAAGCTCCCCCGCGACCACAACCTCCCGCATGAAAGGCATGCACGACACGGATGTCCTGCACGAATATATTAATGGTGATCAAGTAGAAACTCAACAAGTTGTCTGACCATTAATCTCTACTTCCACAGATAACTTTGTGGACTTAATCAAGCGTCTAGACTTGGGGGTAGTGGGGGTGTGCGAGAGCGGGGGGCTGATACTGGTTTAAGGATTTCATACAGCACATGTGGCTGAAGGAGGCTTGAGAATGATACATTGGATTGGGTTGGTTGGTTGGTTGTTTATTCAGGACGCTTTTACCAACTCTGGTCATGTCGCGTCAATGGGAGAAGGAAGGGAAGAGCGGAGCCATGTCCCCGGGGCTAACCCCCTACTCTTTGCGAAGAAAGACATAGGATCTTTATCCTGCCACCACACAGATATGGCCACAGAAGGGCGCGTCGTGATCAGATGGTGATAGTGGTGTTATAGGTTTTGTTACCCACCGTATTATGTCATGAACCCGAAGGCCTTAAGCACGTATAGTTTCATTTAATCAAATCTAGTCATAGTCTTCCTAGTGATGTGAACCCCAGTTCAAACTTATGCCATTAACCGACAGAAGCGGCAATCTGTAGGTTCTGAAACATGTGCCACTGAGGATAGCATAATTCGCATTGAAACTTAGCGTAGAGAGTGAGGGGAATATATGTTAGACAAGGTAATCTGCAATAATTGTAAAAATAACGATTTCTCGCAAATACCATCATTTAATAGTGAATCTTGCGGGCATCATAACGTAGAAGATGTAAAGACCCCATGACGTATAAGTTTGGGCTATACTGGCTTTAGTCATTCAACTACAAGTCATGACGCACTCAGAGTATGAAAGTCATAACGCATTCAGCCGGAACTAACCTGCCGCCAGATTTGGAGGGTTTGCCTGGGGTGATATTTCCTGTGCGGATTTCCCTGGGGTCGGTATGCCTGGGGTGGCTTTGCCTGGGGTGGCTTTGCCTAGGATGGCTTTGCCTAAGGTAGCTTTGCCTAGATTGGAATTTTGGATTGGTAAACAAACATGAAAGAAGGTTGAATAGCTTCCATGTTCGTTGTCTGCGAGATATTTTAGGCATATCTTGGCAAGACAATGCAACGAATACTAGTGTTAGGCAGGGCAAGCCTATCAAGCATTCTTGCCATTGTGAAGCAAAGACGTCTTCGTTGGCTTGGGAACGTTCATCTCATGCAAGATGAGTATTCGAAAGGATGTGCTCTACGGTGAGACCGCCGACGGCAAAAAGCCAACTGGACGGCCAATGCTCAGGTTTAAGAATGTTTTCAAGCGTGACATGAAAACTTTCGGCATCGATTCGAATTCTTGAAAGGATCTAGCATCCCCAAAGATGGAATGGGCACGTCTCGTGCGACAAGGAATGGCCTACCACGGCGGGCTCTGGGCGTCCAGTGAGTACTCACCAAAAACCTATCGACAGGTCATCGATGCGTCGACTGCGGTAAGCTCTGCCGATGTGGCATGCGGAAGTGTCCCCCCATGCGCAGCTCTCCCCCTTACATAAAATACATGATATTGAGACCATCTCCGCTCCATGTGTTCGTACGATGCCGTTATGATAGATACAAGGGGACATCGCCGCATGGGGGACAATCCCGCATACCACACCGGTCACAGATTCAGTCATAAGCGCAAATGCCGCGACGCAAATCATATTACTTAAACCAAAACAAAGCTGGAAATCCATATTCTGTTTCATACAGGCGGAGGTCGGCCATCAGCACATTAGATGTCGTGAATTAGGCTACATGCATTGCGCTTGTCCTGCGTGTGAGACACTTCCCCCGCAGAACTCGGAGCGCTTCCTTATATGACAAATCTTAGTCATATCGCGTCAATGGGAGAAAGAAGGGGAGAGTGGAGCCATGTCCCCTGGGGTAACCCCATACTCTTTGCGAAGAAGGACATGGGATCTTTATCCTGCCACCGCACAGACATGGCTGCAGCGGGGCTTGCACCATCGATCCACGTGCCGTTAGGCTCTCAGGTGGCCAGAACACTCAATGCGAGCGCTCTAACCCACTGAGCTATCGGGCCGGACGCGGCGTCAATGGGAGAAGCGACTGAGATCGCTGATTGAAGATGAGGCTGTTGCTTGGACTTTTCGTACTGGGCCTCGTGGCCCTGACCTGCAAGTACCCAGAATTGACGTTATTTCTTGTGCATTTGATCTTTTATATATATATATTTGTATAACAGGTGTATAGCAAAAGAGAGTGCCAACAATATGTGGTTGATAAATAGCTTATCCGTAACCAGTCCACCCAGCATTATTATCCCTTTGCACCAACACTGTGCGCAAGTCACAAACTAAATGAAATCTAATTGCTTATTTCATAATTTTGCGGAATAAATGACTGCAATCGCTCAACATGTACATAAATCAACTGTTATCAGTAGAAACTTCATCAGCCTCTGGTCTATCACAAGCGTTCCAGTTATTTCTTTATATTGAAACCTTCTTAGTTGATTTTTCTACAGTTCACTGATCAGTTGGTATGTATAATTTGACAAACAAGGTCAATTCCTCTTAACATGCTTTTCCTTTATTTTGAGTTGAACGAAAGTGCCTATATTTTTAGCTGAACGACAGTGTTGTGAGTCTTTTTATAGAGCATACACTTTCTGGCTTTTTATTGTCATTAGCTTTCGCAACCTTGAGTGATACAAGCCCTTCTTTCAGCATACGGGATCGGAAATGCATGCATGTACACAACTTGTTTTGTAACAGTTTGTCATGACACGGAATAAATCTGTGACTTACATCAAACCGGTAAACACCAATTCATGTTATCGCGTAACAAAGTTACTTGCAGTAAATTGTCCTGAATTGGAAATTGTAATTTTGATTTTCCTTGCACCACGCCTCAAATACTTCCTTGCGAAAAAGGTTGCGAACAGCTAATGTGCAACTTGCTAATTTATTGTACTGAAGTGTTGATACTGAAGTCTTGTCGTAAAAATGTTTACCAACTTCTCGTTAGTCGCCGCGAGTGTCATGGACCTAGAGAACCTTGCCGAATCTGATGTCGAAAACAGGGAGCTGGATGTTGCTCTGAGGGGTGTATGTGAGTAATCCATAGGCATTATATGAGAAGGAATGATGATTTCACCGTTCTCGTTCAATGTTTATTTCCCTTGTGAATTATATTGTAAATGTATTACTATGAATCTTCCATCGACATCGACAACTTACTAATACATAATAACAGAAAATGAGAAAGAGACATGATGTTGTTTTTGTATTTCATAGATAATGAACTGGGCCGTATTGCCGCCACCACTAGGACCACCAGAATGCCATCCTTGCAGATATAGGAGCTGCAGCAAGGCAGTAAATAACTGGTACTATTAAAGCCAGGTTAAATACCGGCCATGGCACGAGCCATTTACTGTTATTGTCAAACTAAAGATGTGTATGTGGGGCGAAGATGGGTAAGTTGAGTGAATGGACGACATGTGAGAAACGCTAGAACACGTGTCTATAATGCGAGATCACCCCGTAGCGTCCGTCACTGCTTTCGGGTAACTACGTAAGCGTGGGATAGGAAAGATATCCGACACATAATGCCAGACTACCGAGCGAACGAGTGAACAATACGTTCCACCGTCTTTTGTTTCACTGTGTTGGTACCCTCACTGTGTAGGAGGAGGATCGATGCGGAGGGTGGATGACGGCATTGGAGGTCAATACAGAAAGCATCCGTGTGACCCTGACGTCAAGTGGACTATTGGACATACATGATCCCGACTTAAAACATATGAAAGTATGTCTCAAATAAAAACATACTAAAAACAGTTATTTGTTGACTGCATTCATGTATCAGTTAACCGGAAACCGGATCCGAAGTGTCACAAAGTATGTGCTTTCCTACGGCCATTTTGCCATCGTATATTGACTGGGTGACGTTATGCCTTGAGCTGAGTGTATTGACTGGATGAGGTTATGCCTTGGGGTGAGTGTATTGACTGGGTGACGTTATGCCTTGGGGTGAGTGTATTGACTGGGTGACGTTATGCCTTGGGGTGATTGTATTGACTGGGTGACGTTATGGATTGGGGTGAGTGCATTGACTGGGTGACTGGGTGACGTTATGGATTGGGATGAGGGTATTGACTGGGTGACGTTATGCCTTGGAGTGTGTGTATTGACTGGGTGCATTTATTGATTGGGGTAAGTGTATTGACTGGTTGACGTTATGCCTGGGGGTGAGTATTGACTGGGTTACTTTGTGCCTGAGGGTGAGTGTATCGACTGGGTGACTTTATTGATTGGGGGTAAATGTATTGACTGGGTGACGTTATGCCTGGGGGAGAGTATTGACTGGGTGACGTTATGCCTTGGGGTGAGTGTATTGACTGGGTGACGCTATGGATTGGGGGCAGTGTATTGACTGGGTGACGTTATTGATTGGGGTGAGCGTACTGACTGGGTGACGTTATGCTCTATGAAGACTCATGACTGGGTGATGTTATGCTTTATGAAGCGTATTGACTGGGTGACGTACCTTGTGGTGAGTATTGGCTGGGTGACGTACCTTGTGGTGAGTATTGGCTGGGTGACGTACCTTGTGGTGAGTATTGGCTGGGTGACGTACCTTGTGGTGAGTATTGGCTGGGTGACGTACCTTGTGGTGAGTATTGGCTGGGTGACGTACCTTGTGGTGAGTATTGACTGGGTGACGTACCTTGTGGTGAGTATTGACTGGGTGACGTACCTTGTGGTGAGTATTGGCTGGGTGATGTACCTTGTGGTGAGTATTGGCTGGGTGACGTACCTTGTGGTGAGTATTGGCTGGGTGACGTACCTTGTGGTGAGTATTGGCTGGGTGACGTACCTTGTGGTGAGTATTGACTGGGTGACGTACCTTGTGGTGAGTATTGGCTGGGTGATGTTGTACTAGTTCAATTGATGTCCGGGTCAAAGGGACTCTTTATGGACCGCGTTGTGTCCTCTCGGCATCACTTAACAATACAACTGACAACAGTACAAACTGTATTAAAAAAGGAGCAAAACGAATGATGGTTTTTCACTCCGTGGCGTTGCACTAGGTGTTGGATATCTTTCTTGCTTTAACCTTACGTAGTTACCCAATTACAATGGTGGAGGCAATGAAGCTGATATCATGTTACAGACACGGCTTTTAGCTCCTGTCTTAGAAACTGACCCAATTTGCACATCTTCGTTGCAATACGCAGCTTTATTGTGACACTGACAATGAATGACTCGTGAATGGTGTGTATTTAACCTTCAATAATGTCAGTTACTACTGTGCATCGACGGCGTCCTGGTAGTCCTGGTGGTGGCGGCAATGCGTCCCAGTTCATCATCTACGCATAACAAGAACAAGAGCCGAAATCAGCCGGAGGCTGAGGCTTACTGACAGAAGTGATTTTGTTACAGACGATCAGGAAAATTCATTTGCTCAATTATGATCCTATTTGGTCTAAATATGGCCTGCAGCGGTCAGTGTAGCTTAGAATATATCATACAAACGGGCATTTCAGCCTACAATCGCACCTACAAGGGGCACCAGTGAGGGAATCGAAAGTGCCCATTTTCTCGTCATTGGCGTCCGAGCCAGGGGGGTCCCCTTTGTGCGGCGCCATGGTTCCCAGGCTAAGGGCAATACGTCAATTGTGAGCACAGATATGTTCATATATAGTTCAGCCCGACTAAGTACCGTAACAATCGCAGCTCTAACTTGCTTGCTTGCGATTTTTGACGAATTTTCCAATTTGGCCAGAATCTCTATACTTTATCATTAGGCTTAGTTCCGTTGCCATGAAATGTCATCGTGACGTCACATGACACCACTGACGCTTACCAAAATAAACAATTTGGTTTCTTATTTTCTCACCTTACCTGCGTATGTAACTCTAGTGGTCGTAGCTAGTGCTTAAGTAGTATGGCGGTAGGACTGTCAGCTCTTTAGATATGGCTTAACCCAATTACCGGAAATTGCTATTCTTCATCATGAAGAATAAATGAAAAACGAGCAGACGAAGAAAGGACTCTGTACCCAAGATGAAAACGATAATAATGTTTCACTGCCAATAGTGATGTGTAGACATATATTCCCTACCATTATCCGCAAAGATCTGAGCTCTAGCTTGTTTTTTTCTGACTTTTGACGATTTGTGTAATTAGACGGAATCCGTATACTTTATCATTTATTCGGTTGCCATGGAAACGAAACTGAAACGCGCGTTCGTCGTGGGCTCACCCTAAGACTCTTGTACTCTTCAACACTTCTAACCATTGTGAAGGAAAGTGAAATCGCTCAACCGGAAGTATGTCAAATTGAATGAAGTTTTATTTTCCCCATAGGGTCCCATGTTAAACGTTTTCGACTATATACCGAAAGGTTATTAGCTTATGTCACAATGTTTACCATTGGTGGCTCATCTCGGTCCAGTTCATCCACAACTGCAAGCATAGAACTGGCATAGGTCGCCCGGGGGAGCCCTAGCCAGCGCTGAAAATCCCTATCTTTAACCATTGGCCAAATTTCAGAAAAATTCCTGTTACGTCAGTTCGTATTCAAATAACATATGATATCCATTGTTTCTACTAGGTACCATATTTAACCAAAGAAAAAAGAAATCCTGGTAGTGTTTGACGAAGGCACTTGTAAAATATGCGGCAAAACATTTTTCCCAGCTTGGGAGATGGAGGGCTTTAACATGAGAAGTCCCTCGCGCCTCTCTGGAACCGGAAGTAAGATAGGAACATAGTATTTTTATGATGCATGAAAACATCGGATTCCACTTGCTACAAAATGACGCCACTCTTGATTTTTTATTCTTTTTTGCCGATTTTTGACGACTTTTTTAATGTACCGAAAGTGACGTCATCGTGACGTCATATAACGTATCCGAAAAATCTCAGATTTCATAGAGACTATTCATATTTCGATGAGAATCCGGAACATCTGAGTGATACCTTTAGAGTAAATTGGTCAAATCGCAAAAAAACGGTTCAAGGTCATATTTTGGGATTTTCCAGAAAAGATAAAACGTCATGTAGCTCAAAAATGAGTACGACCCGTCAAAAGTGGTCAATGGCTGAAAGATGCGCCTTCAATAGTAGCACATTCTGAAACTTACCTGAACTCTTGAGGTGTAATATTAACGGAGATAAACGCGTTCTTAAAAATCTCTGTGACCTTCACCTTTGACCTACATATGCCAATAACGAACTTAGCCGAGCTATTTCATATATCTATCAGTAGGGTAAGTCTGACAACCGTAACTGTCATCATGCGCCCTGGACCTTGATGACAAACATATTAACAAACAAAGAAGAGATATTCGACGATAGGTCGAGGACGAAAATCCATAAGCGTTGTCGCAATTCGGTTGGCTCGCATGATCGTATGACTTACGGAATACATGTCAAACAACTGCAAGACAACTTCACGATGACGTCATGGGTAAATGTGAAAGGTGCATTTATGGCGACGCCACTGGTTGTCAGGTTTAATTTCGGCGAAATTGCCTTTAAGGGGCGATTTGTGCTAAATAATACTTTCGACAGACAATGTGGGCACTGTAGGCGGAGCTTACATCCAGTTTGAAGTCAGGAGCGCTTCTCTTGAAACAATATTATTACGGTACTATGGCATTTAACTTTTATTTATTATGACGTCTTCGTGACGTCACATGACGTCATTTGACGTTCACGACAATATTCGCAATGGCTTCTATTTTGTTAAATATACCTACTTATGAACTAGGGTGATGGTAGCTATTGCAAAATTAGCTGAACATCAAGCAAGCCCTACCTTTCGTAAGGGCACGTTAGCTATGACGTTGACGCACGCTAATCCCCCTTGCCATAAAGTGTCTCTGAAAGAGACGTGTAACGTCAAATAAACCGGGAGTTGCCATACCGTATAATAGCTGATAGTCCCGCGGATAAGCTAATAACCGTGCATGTTGTGGTAAAAGCATGAAAGTTGGCACACATATTCGAAATTTATGTCTTATCAAATTGGGGCGTCTGCCCTCCTCTAGCTTGGAGTGTGTCCCCTCTGCTTACTCCTTAGACTCCCTACCCCCTCGATAATTGTAGCCTATTGTGTTTAGGCTTACCAATTTAGGTGTTTGGGTTATCAGATAGTGTGTGTTATTGTTGAAATAGCCGCCATTATGGCAAACTGAGGGCGCCTTACTCTTGGAGACAATTTGTTGAATTCTTTGACCCCGAAAACCAATACACAGACTTTAATAGAGTGATCCCTCTTCGTTTTTGAGATGTTGATCTTGGAAAATGGCGGATGCGTTGTCCAAATTTACACAATAACATTTCTTGTCTTAGCGATCCGGAAAACCATCAGTGTTAGTTTTCAAAATATTGGGTATATTTCGGGGTCTTGTCCGCCGTTTTGAAACATGGCGGATGCTATGCAACAGGATAGCCCATAATGATTTTGTTTCGAATTCAGCGACCCCGCTGAATCTATGCACAGGTGTCAAAATAATGGTTCTATCCCCCTTGTTTCCCGTACGAAAATATAGAATATAGAAATTCCATAAAAAAAATCTAAAGGTTTCCATCGATTTTTCTTTTCAAATTATAAATGTTTTCCTTTAGAGTTTCCATAGAATTTTCATAGCATTTCCATAGAATTTCCATAGAATGTTCATAGAATTTCCATGGAGTCTTCATAGAATTTCCATAGAGTCTTCATAGAATGTCTAAAGAATTTCCATAGAAATTCCATGGAGTCTTCATAGAATTTTTCGATAGAGTCTTCATACAATTTCCATAGAGTTTTCATAGAATTTCCACAGAGGTTTCATAGAATTTCCATAGAGTCTTCATAGAGCTTCCGGGGGCCTACCTAGCTATTGTAGTGATTAGCGTACTCGACCGCAGATCAAGGTCCTGGGTTCAAATCCGGGCTCGGGCACATAATCTGGGGCATGTTTCATTCCTTCATCCTCCATCGTCCCGAAGGTTCCATGGCCCGATTTAACCTTCATGTGTACAAAAGTGGCCTAAACCACCAGCATTTCATAATTTTTCCATGGAGTTTCCAAAGAAAGCGCACGTCGCGGCAGTGCTTGGAACAGAGTTCAAGGTCGCCCTGGGTGAGTCCAACATCAGCTCCGACTCGGCTGAACGGGCACGGCCGTTGGGCAGACCTTCACATCTCATCCTGCTAATGTTATTGTTCAAAGGATTGGCTCCGCCGCTACTCTCACTTCGCAGCAGGCAACCGGTGCAAAAGTCAATATGCCGGCAAGGCTTCCAACGTTCCCTAAATGCGAAATTTTAAATCTGCCAGTATCACCTTATATAGTGCCGTGCCGTCGGTATCCCTTCATATATCGCTTGCAGGAGTCTTCTTACGCAATATATTCCAGAATTCGTCAAACCACTCGTTCGCTTCTCGCAGAGAACGCAGCCTACGTGTGTTAAATCCAGAGCTCGTTGTTGTGCCTGCCGTCAGTTGTAAGGCCGGTATGGAAACTATTCAAACTCGATGGAGACTATGGAAACTCCATAGAAATTCTCTGAAAACTCTATGAAAATTCTATAAAAGTTCTATAGGAAAACGTTTAGAAAAATCGATAGAAACCTTTAGAATTGTTTTTAGTGAAATTTTGTAAGATAATTGCCTACGGGGTGTAATGATATAGGGATATACCCAAAAACAAATTGCAGTACTAATCAAACCTGCTTTTTCTTATTCCATATGTATCTAGTAGTGGTGTTTCCAAAATCTACCAAACCCATTTATTGGAACATATTTTTAAGGGGGTGGCTTAATTAATTTACCCTACTAACCCACAAGAAGCAATGTATTTTTACATAAACGAAATGATAGGGATGCGACTCAGCTGAGACCCGCACTACGAATTGTGACCTGCATACTCATATTTCCAGTGTGATGTGATGGAGAGTTATTTAATCTACAAAATGCAACAAACATTGATAAAATATCTTGTATATTCAAGTTTTTAGGACATTTTAAAATAGGAACCTCTTTTCCTGCTTTACGGCTGTCGATCGACGCAGTGTATTTGCATGGCAAGCCGGATGGGCCTCCGGTTTGACTTTTCGATACATGGTCCGATATTCACAATTCAATCGATTATTGACGCGTTTTATCCTGATCACATGAATACAATACGTATGTGGGAGGGGAACGGGTGGGGGGGGGGGGGGTTAAGAAATGACAATCTTTCTTCCTCCACGACCAACAATGTATATTTCATCTCTATCAAATGTGAAATGTCAAGGGGAAAGGGGGGGGGGGGTAGGGAGTTTAAGGAGTAAGCAGAGGGGACACACTCCAAGCTAGGAGAGGGCAGACGCCCCAATTTAGGGGAGTGGACACCCCCTAAGTTAGGGGTGGTGTCCCATGAACACCCAACCCTCGTTTTCAAATTCCTAGATCCGCCCCTACTACTGCAAAGAGATCTGTTGGGGGGTGGGGGGGGGGGTCGTAGGCCGACACGTTCGGGAGGGTTGGTGCACAAGCCAAGTTCTAGCAAGTTCTCCCAAGTTAGGAGAGGGAAGACACCCTAGGTTAGGGGAGGGAACAGACCTCAAGTTGGAGTGGTGCCCCAATATGGGGGAGACACCTCAAGTTAGGGGAGGAGAGATAACTGAAGTTAAGGGAGGGGGGGAAACACCAAGTTCGGGTAGTACCCCAAGTACTGGGGAGGGGAGACACTCCAACTTAGGGAAGGGGAGACACTCCAATATTAGGGGAGGGGAGGCACCACAAATTAGGAAAGGGGAGACAACCCAAATTGGGGTGGTACTCCAAGTTAGGAGAGGGGAAATACCCTAATATAGGAGTCGCGACTGAGTAGGGGCGGTGCTTCAAGTTTGGGGAAGGGAGATACCCCAAGTTAGGGGAGGAGAGACGCCCCAAATTAGGGGCGGGAAGACACCCCAGGTTGAGGTGGTACTCCAAGTTTGGAGAGGGGAAAGGCCTCAAGTTATGGGGGTGGGGTGGGGGGGCGCGATAAAGGTGAGGGAAGACACCCTAGGTTGGTGTGGTTCCTCAAGTTTGGGAAGGGGAGATACCAAAAGTTTGGGGAGGGAACAGGCCTCCAGTTATAGGAGGGGAGACACCCTAAGTTGGACCACCCGAACGGGTGGTATCCTCAAGTAAGGGTAGGGTAGACACCCTAAGTTAGAGCAGGGGAGACACCCAGAGTTAGAAGAGGGTAGACACCATAAATTAGAAGCGGAGGGACACCACAAGTTAGGGGAGGGGCGACACTCAAAGCTTGAGTGATACCCAAAGTTACGGGAAGGTAGACACCCCAAGTTAGGAGTGAGGAGACTCCCCAGTTAGGGGAGGGGAGAAACCCCAAGTTGGGGTGGTAGCCCAAGTTAGGGGAGGAAGACACACCATGTTGGGGGTGAGGCACCCTTCATTTGCGCAGACGTTTCACTTATTAAAAGTTAAACGTTGCAGATAGAGATGAATCAAACCGGTATTGGTGACGGTGAAACTGCAAATGATGATCGATCGACCGAGGCACATCCCCCCCCCTCCCCTCCCCCCCTCAATTATAGCATTTTAACAAACAAAAATTTACCATGCCTATCTAGACCGTTATGGCGGTAAATCTACCCAAATATAAGACACATATATAGTCGATTAAATTGTGGAAATCGGACAATTTATTGAAAAGTTACAGACTGTCACACTTCAGTCCCATGCGGCGCGCTGTGCAAAAACACGGTGTCTGTCGACAGTCGGAAAACCGGGAGACGGGTCCCTCGTTAAAAAAGCATGTAGAAACTTTAATATTAAAGATATTTTATTTGGGTTTGTTGTATTTAGTAGACGAAATAACACTCCATTAAATATAGTAGGCCAAGGGTACGCAGGTCTAAATTTATAGTTGGGGTCTCAATAATTACAACGCTTCTCTGCCACTTGGTGTTCGGACAAATACGTAATCCATTCTGGTGTTTCGGGGGTAGGGTAAACTACCCGCGTAAAAGTTCCAATGAAGTTCCAACTTCTATGGAGTTCATCCCCGCAAGGCCGGGGCTTGAACCCCGGTTCGCGAGATTACAAGGCACACACGCTAACCACTGTATCAATTGGTTCAAATATATATAAGGGCAAAATTAATTTTATGTGACTTATAACCCCCAAAAGTTTTTTTTCGAAAATCTATTGAAATGAATCTTACTCTATTTGCCCTTTATTTTTCCATATGTTTAAAATTTTGATCACGGTTTCGGCTGCGACCACAGGTGTTTTTTGTGAAGGGTTTTCTAACGTTAATTTTCAGTTTACCTTGCAAACGTTTATTTGTAAACGAAAACTAAACGTTAATTTAACGGCGCTAGCTAGTAGCTGGAGACCATATATCAACCATGCAAACCACAATCTAACGTTAACTTAATATTTCTTTGGGAGATAATATGGGCCGGGACTCCGTCTCCGCCGAGACATTGCATCCTGGGGATCCCGGACTGTGGAACATGAGACAGGACACGTCCTGGTGTCCTTTAAGGAACGTCTGGACACCAGGACTCCAAGGAGGCAGTTGACACGACTTCTCCGTCATCAGGTGACAGTGGTCGTCGCGGTTACCATGGTAATATGTAAATCCAAAGCAGACTTTACTCAAATCGCACTGACTTTGGCAAGATATGAGAGACAGCGCGCGGGTCGCATTAGAAGTGCACTTAAGGTCATGGGATTCCTCATAACGGAACCGGATGTGTCGCTCGTAGAAAGACGACAGTGTCGTCACTGCAAAGACAATGTCACCGAGGGATAGAAATATTATTAGGAGTTGGATATTCGTTAAGGCGTTAGCTGGCCATTCCGTTAAGGCTTGAATCCTGCACGACGCGCCCCGCTTACTAATCAGCAATGTGTCAGTATGAAGCCACAGCGCCTATCACTGACGACTCAACTAAGACATGCAGCTTTCTCACGATTGTACATATTAATAATCATTTCTAACAGTTAGGCAATACTCAGAGCATTATAAATTATATCGATTCGTTCTCAAGTTATGTAGAAGTCCTTGATTTATTTTAATCCAAGTCCGATAATGAAAATGGCGGGCTGCTGCAGATGTCTAATCAATGTCTAGTCAATGACATTGCATAACGCCCTGAAATCGCAGGCTATTGTCATATCATTGATATCGCTATGGTAAGATAACTTCTGATGTCGATAGCAGAACCTACGATGAACCCCATAGCAAAACTGTTACAAGTATTTTCATTATAGTATAATAAAAACATTGCTAAATTATACGATATACATTAAACAAACTATAATGACAAATTCTTTAAATAGCATTATACGAAATTGTTTAACGAATATTGTATTGGAAATATTCGATTTTTTTCACAAATAATACAATATGATAACGTTCATATCATATGAGTATGGTAATTATTGCTTCTCGCAAGTTAATTATGCATAATTATTATCACTCACCATTCAAATCAATCGTTATATGTGTGTAGAGCGACAGGAGTTCGCTCTTGCGAACACTGTAGGAAACTGTGTTGAGTCCTTGCTTTTGATATTCGTCCCACCGCATCAGCCGCCGACCCTTTCTCCTACATTGGGAGAGAAGAGGTGAAAGGTTATCCAACAACATACACGCCCCCCCCCCCCCCGGCATCCAGTTTTGTATAATAGTGCCCCTCGGGACCTACTTCAAGTTTCCCCACTTCCCAACTTCCCCACTTCCCCACTCTCCACAACCTTCACTAACCCTAACCCCCAAAACCCAAGCGGGCCTCGGATGCTGCGGTCCAGCCTCTACCCTCCGCAACTCCCTCCCCTTTATGTCAAAACCCTAACCCTCGCTTGCCCGTCCACAGTTTTTGAAACCAGCCCAGAGCGATCACTGATTCTTCGGGGTTGCAGGCGTTCCAGGCGTCTATCTTATGTTGCCATGACATGTGCCTGGACACCCGGGCGCCTGGCCTGTGGACCCCCCCCCCCACCCACACACACACCCATTCCCTTCCCCCGGCAGCACACTGCGTACACTGACCCTTTGGGGTTGAAGGGGTTCCAGGTGTCCCGCTTATGTTGCCATGACGTGTGCCTGGACACCCCGGCGCCGGGCCGCTCGACCTCGAAATGGGTTCGCACCCTGTGACGAAGACCGGAAAGCAAAGAGTATGATACAGTTATCAATGAACAAGCAATGAATTTATACCTTTCATAGTCACAATATATGCCTTTCATAATCACAATATATACCTGCCGTAGTCACCATATATACCTTTCATAGTCACTACAAATATATTTTTACTTTTCAGTCACAACAAATACCTTTTGTTCATAGTTACAACAAATGCATTTTATACTGTTCATAGTCACAAGAAATACCTTTCATGATCACAACAAATACCTTTCATAGTCACAACAAATATTTTTCATAGTCATAACAAATACCTTTCAAAGTCACAACAAATACTGTTTTTTCCTCGATAGCCATTTCGGCCCCAGGGATCGTATTCATAATCACCACTTAGCGCTGATTGGAAGATAATTTTGTCGAGCGATTATCGCGTTCAAAATGCGTAAGTAGTCATCCAAGAAGTGGAGTTTCTGAATTAAGAAAGTGCTAAAATTATATTGAAATAGGTATCTCAATCATGAACAGCACCACAACGAGCTGATGAGGTTAAGACGAACATGCAAATTTCGCGCGTAACTTATGAGGGGATTATGAATACGTTCCTAGCGCTATGAATGTCTGACCTGTTATCAAAATCGTCGTCCTCCCCGCCCCATCCGAAGAACTGATTGGACAACCCATTAACCGCCGTGAACTGTTGGGGCGTCATGGAAACAACGCCTCCGAAAAGTCTTTCATATTTCAACCTGACAAAAATGACATAATTGTATTAGACGTGCATCAATGTCTTAAACAAGTTTTATTAGCAATATATTCTACGTATGTGACGTGAGCATGCGAAACTGCAAGATGTTCTGTATTTTGTTGTCTTCAACGGTATTTGTTATTTAGTTGCAGTCTCCACACAGGGTGTTTTCAGCGGAAGCAGGACTGTGGTATGGGGTCTGGTAATCATGTATATCGACATTTATCGCTAACAGCATCAAACATTTGTGGGTTTTTTTTTCGGCAATTGCTTATTTTGCACTTTAGGCACATAGCCTCTGGCACATACACAAAATAAATGTTAGTGAATCGAAACCGTGCAGTAAGCAAACGAATAAACAAGTGATCGCAAGTAACTTGTATAAATGTCTTATTATTTACCTATATCAAGTGACGCCTTTCTTTAAACGCTGCATTTACAAAGTTGGCAATTTCTACCTAACATTCGGATGTCATTAGCAACACAAACTGGTCAGGGCTCATTATATAACTAAGGTTTCTGTAAGAGACAAACAGGTTGGCAGTAATTGGAATGGGACAGAACGTTTATTGACAAGTGCACATATCAAGATTTGTCAATATTAAAAAAACAGAAGAAGGACATTATTGGGGAGGGGGTGGTGGGGGGACGGAGGGAAGGGCTGTGTTCCCAAATCACGAAGAATAAATTTCTTTATTCCCAGGTCGCGATAAATAAAATGGAGAACTCCCTGCATATAATGAAGGGTCGGATATATGATGTAAATTGACAATTTTCCAATTCTCGATTATTTATTATTAAAGTTCTCAGTTTACGATTAAGGAAAATCCTTTATCACGACGGTCGGCTAATATCTTTTCCCCAGTTCACCAAGAGTTATTTTCCTCATTCCCACTTCACGGTAAAAAGAAAAGCCCGTTCCCGAGGAACGTCAATATCCCGTGGCCCCCCCCCCCCCCCCACTCCCCCTTCCCCCTTCTCCCTATTGTTAGGAAGGCTTGAAACCGCTGTATCGACTGCTAGACTTAGCAGAGCTCAACGGACAAGCATTTCTCTATTGAACGGAACAGAATGGGTGTTAAGTTTTCAAATGGGAAAAAAAGCGAGTGTGTGTGTTGTTCTAAGGTTATATTCTGATATATTTATCGGTGGGCTACCTAAAACGTGTTACATAATGCACCCAAATGGAAATGCGTCACTGGTCTTCAAATGTAGCTTTGTGCAGTCATTCGTGTGTTCCAAAAAAATAAGTGTGACAAGGTATTGGAAACCGTATAATTAAGTCTCTTCATTACTGAAGCACAACATATAATAATATAGGTAATAATAATAATCTAATATAAGCAAGATTGATATATAATCCCATGTAAAATGGCGAGGTAGTCCACACCTGTACTTCCACTTATCCAGTGCGCATGCGTAATGTACAGGTTTGTCCCAGCAGTGGAATATTGCGCGGTCGTCTTCCGGAAGTAGGTCGACATCGTGAAACACGGCACAATCAAAGTCCAACAACTTTCGGGATTCCAGGAACCCGGCGTTCATCAGCGAAGCCTTGTTGAACCTTGGGGGCTCAAACTGCAACCAGAATAATTGACATATTGGTTTTTACAGCTACTCAAGGACGGGTGGGGGGGGGGGGGGGGCGGGATTTCCGTTCCTCGGGATTGAGCTTTTCATTTATCCGTGAACTGGGAATGAGGAAAATAATCCTTCGTGAACTGGGAATGGGCTATTAGCCGACACCCACACATCGCTGGAACCGTCACTGACAGGTGAACCATATTGATCTGGCAAGAAGCCTTAAATTTATTTTTTGAGGTATTTTCTGACATAGACGCTATCAATTTATTGGTTCATTTTGTACCAGTTATCAGTTTGAATACTTTGTTTCGTCCGAAAAGATTAACTCGAAAACATGGCATAATTACACGCACATGACTTGTATCACGTCCGTGGGAACACGTGTATGAAGTCCGGCGCTCCGACATGATGAAACAGTAACAGTGTGACAGTCACTTGGATCTTTTTTATGTGTATGTTCTTCCACGTTTATGCATAGTTCCGCCTTCCATAGAGAGCTAGATTAATTATTTGATTAATCACATAGACTAATGGGGTCTATAAGTACATCCGGACCGGTTAAGGATGTGGACAAGGAAGAGTTACATCGTGCAAACCTCTTCATACTGTCGGGGGTCATGCGACGGGCTGTTGGTTTAAGGTTACACACCCATATGTCAATTGCTTATCAGTTGCGTAATTCTGAGAACCGACTTTTCGTTTGCTATTGGGTGGGTAGACTGATATATATCCAGTTGAAATGACGTCGTATTTAAAGCAATATATTCTGTAATTTTTGCATTACCAACCTCTTCCCCATGTCAAATAAGTATATTCTGTCCTGAAGTTAAATCCTGAAAGCCTGTGGGCTATTCGGAGAGAAACAATTTGGTCACCGGAGCAGAAGTTGGTGGACGCTATCACGTCCGCGCGATATAAATAAACCGCGCAGTTTTATGTTGAAATTGTTGTTTTGCAGGTTCAACGAGATATAAGATATATATATGCATCACAATGTTGAGATACGTTTAGTCTTGATTCTAAAATGTAAAAAATCTAAGATGACGCATGTAAGTAGGCAGCTTTAAGCTATAATGACGATGGTCTGTTCTTGTGGTACGTTCGTGGCTCCCCCGATTCTGCTCTAAGTGGGGTGTCATGTTATAGGATCTAGTGCAACCCGGTTGTCTACGTCTCGGGCTTTTACAAGCAATTTGTATGTCTGCGTGCCCCCCGCCTCATTTGTGGCCCTCTTTCAAGAATTCCTGCACATACTTTCTCCACTGACCTGTTCCACGATGAATATCTGGTACTCCAACAACTGCCGTTGCAAATACGGGTGCATGTGCGCTAAGAATGGCCGCAGCTGCTCCTCTCTATCCCGATACGGGACAATGATGGCGACCAGTCGCCTAGCAACGCAGTGACGTGGCTTCCAATGGCCGCCTGGCAACATGTTCTCTGACAAGGGCGCCATGATTCGCCAGGTCAGCGCTCGCAGCGCCGTTGTGTTAGGCGTCTGTCTCCCGTCTGAAAAGTGGGCAACCGTTCTAATTTTTCATCAATCCCTGTCAAATTGACACTTTTGACTGTGCCATCCCCATACGATATTGAATTACAGGGGTCTGAAGGGGGGGGGTCTATTGTCCGGTGTCCAGTGTCCAGTGTCCAGTGTCCAGTGTCCAGTGTCCAGTGTTGATCTTTCAACATTTTCAATGTCGAAGGTTGATTGTCCACGACGTTCCCTGTCGCTATTTGGCTAAATGTAATGTATTTTTTTTCCAAAATCTGTGTCGATGTCGCTTTTTTAGATCCTCAGTGTCGGAATTTGGGGCTCAATGTCGAATGTCGATTTTTCAAATGTGCCTGTGTCGTGTGTCGCCATTTACGCCTAACAGATCCATAATTTCCTCTAACAGGTTTCAGTTGATCTATTTCTTGAACATAATGTGGTGCACGTAACTATACTTGCACTTAGTCCCGTGAGACGTTTTCTAGGGAAAACGGTCACGTTGCCGACCGTGAAGTGGTTTATAGTTACTGGACGAGCAGGTAGTGTACTATTATAGGAAGCTTGCGCCATTAACGACAAAGCTCTCGCCAGTAGTATTATGTCTTATGTCAGAACTGACGGACGGACTTGTAGCCTATTCTTCGCATTTGGCGACTTAGGGCTAAATTGCACCTTGATAATGAAGAGTTAATAGAAATTTATTATCGCGTCATCTCACATTCGGGTAATACTTACACATACACAACATACATACATAATCATAAATGAAAGGTTTGGTCTATCCCCATTTGATTGCCCCGGGAGTTTCCTTGGTCTAACTTAACTTAAATGTGCGCACCGGATACCTAGGACACCACCATTTCATTTTATGCGCCGCTGTCCTAGTTTGGAGTAGTTGGGGTCGTTGTATCCTGAGCATCCATAAAAACAAAAACACTTGGTGTCTTAATGAGCGTGAGTTTATTGAGTTTTAAAGTCCATCAGGCCAAAATAGTTAAGCTTAGATTTACCGATGAGTTACATTGAAACTATAAAAAGCACGAAGTATATACTATGGATCAACGTAAAATCCAACGTACTTGAGTTGGTTGGCTAGTTTGAAATAGGAAGCTTCAAGTAGATCAAGTAGTTTTGTCCAGTGGGCCAACATTGGTCGGCCTAACAACATGAAGCCGCCAACTGGCCGACGCATTGGACCACTGAATGTAAATAATAAATGAATACATATTTTAGACTTAACATAACATTTTTTAAACAAAATATACCAAATCAGTCAGATTCTTGATGACACCCTTCAATCATGCCCGCAATAAAAATGGAGATAGTTCGACGTGACCAATATCGTTCCGTAGCGAGTTCAAAGTGACCAATATCGTTCCGTAACGAGTTCCAAGTGACCAAAATATTGTACGCGGCGATTGACCGTGATACGGAACTCGGCCCAGGTTAATTTCATGGCAGCCAAAAAGAAACTAAATGCCGAGAATCAGGTCAAAATGCTCCAACAAAGTCGCATATCACCATCACGATAATAATTGTAGTGCAAATCACGGTCACAGGTGAAACGGAGGTCACGGATCACGAAAACAATTGTTTCCAATCCCACATCACGGATTTGCAGTTTTACCCCAATTACGATCACGAGAATTACTTCGATTTTGAAACACGTACATAACTGTCCTCAGTTCACGATCACGATAATAATTTTAGGTGCAATCACGGATCACGAAAAAGGTACCTGTCTGTACAGTGCTAAAGTTACTCACGCGGCGATTGGTTCCCCTTGATAAACGTTTTTAATGTAATAAAAAATGATGATGCAATCTATAAAAGGGAATGTCCTAAGGCTTGTTTAATGCATTTCATTTTCGACCTCGTGTACTTCGTCATCAACATCTGGATAGTGCTACCGTGGTTGTGTCCTGAACATGGAAGTACGCACACTGTCCTTAGCGAGTTTTCATTAATCACGATAATATGTCCATCTAGTTTATAAAACACCAATTCGAAAATGGTTATAAAACAGTTCAGAAATTCGGAATCAATTTTATGCATCCGCGAGATGTTATTTAGTACGTAGGAAAACAAGACACCCCCCCCCCTCCAGTGCGGTAGAAACAAGAATGGACTCGCCCACGCTGACTGCCCCAGCAACACGTTGTTTATTGAAGTCAACCAATCAACCAACCAGAGGCCGGTTGTTGGCTGGCAGCAAGAACCCAGTCATTTAAGGCCAACACATTAATTATGTGTGGTCTTAAATAAATTTTCAATTCCGCTTTTACTTAAACGTGCGAGATTTACCATGTATTGTCATTCTATCCAGTTTTAACAATTTAAGGTGCTTAGTCAATATATTTTAGATAATGTCTTTGGCATACGTACATGGCGATGTGTTCCGCCTTCGTACATGGCGATGTGTTTCGCCTTCGTACATGGCGATGTGTTCCGCCTTCGTACATGGCGATGTGTTCCGCCTTCGTACATGGCGATGTGTTCCGCCTTCGTACATGGCGATGTGTTCCGCCTTCGTACATGGCGATGTGTTCCGCCTTCATACATGATGATGCATTTCACCTAAGTACATGGCAATTGGTTACACCAACCCACACTCGGGTCACGTGGTCTGTGCACGTGTTCATTAGCGTTGTGTTGTTCCGCCAGTTAGTGGCGAAGTGTTCCGTCTCTTTTTTTCACTTAATTTGACAATTTGGATGTCATGTAGTGTCTTTCTCACTCGGCAATAAATTTGCCCCTTCCGATTCTATACACTTTGTTCTGTTTTATTGCCAGGGAACAAGCTGCGGGCGAGCCAGCTTATCATTATAACTCCGTCGCGACATACTTAAGACAAAACATGCCGAGTTGAAAACGAAAACGTGCAATAAACAAAAGTTCCATGTCAAGAGTAAGTAATGCATACGACGTCGTTATTCTGAGTGAATGCTTTATATAAAACACATTGTCATTGTTGGCCTCCGCACGGGTTTCGATCGGTATTAAGTTTGGCGAGTGACCAAGATAGCTGCGCAAATATTCCGTCAGCCTGTTAACTTCCCCTTCAGGCCATCCCGCATGTAAGCCTCTATGTAACACAGCTCGACGCGACAATGGGCCGACACCAGTGTGGCCACACGTAGGGTTCTGGAAGTGGGGGGGGGGGGGTATTTATTATTAATTTAATTAATTGATTAATTAATTAAAGTTGAATTAAAATATTTTGTCATAGATAAGAATGTGTAATGCGTTATAGAAACGCAAATCATTGTGGCTGAAGACCCGGCTTCTGCCCGATTTCGTGTATGAAGTCTGACTGTTGTGGGTATTAATTACGGCATCGACATTAGGACATCATCGCTTGCCGTTATTTTTCCTCGTGACTCGAATATAAATATACTTACATTTCTCAAAACAAGTCATTAATTTCATTTCGGTGACGCAATACGCGAATGTATGAGCAGCTTTCACCCTAGAGTCGGCTCTGTACATATGACGCATATTGGTATATAACAGTAACTGAAGCTGTTCGGGGCATGTGTTGGGGGGTGAGGGGGGGGGGGGGGGTGCATGAGTTGTGTTGCGGTATGGTTTACAGATACTTTATCTCCACTCACAACTTTACAACCGTTTTGCCGTCACATGATAGGAGTGTCCCTCGACGCGACCAGACCCGACCCCACACCCACCCTCGTGATATGAAGTAGTAATGAGGAGAACAATTGTGTGTACAGTATGATTCATAATGTATATTTTATACCTTTTGTACCATGGGCCCATAGTCCTAGTTTAATACCAAATACAAATATACAAACTCATTTTGCGAATCATAAATGCAGTACTAATACTTACAAGAAGCAATATCCCGATTTGCGGAATAATTCGTGATACCTTCATATCTGTATTGTTTAGAGTTTTGTCTTCCCTTCTTATTGAGGTGGGTGTGTATACCATTGGGCGTATATTCAAGACCCTTTAACCACTTTTGGTCATATCGCGTCAATGGGAGAAGGAAGGGAGAGCGGAGCCATGTCCCCGGGGGCAACCCCCTACTCTTTGCGAAGAAGGACATGGGATCTTTATCCTGCGACCACACAGACTGCCATGGCCACAGCGGGGTTTCAGTCACCGATCCACGTGCCGTCAGGATCTAAGGTGGCCAGAGCACTCAAAGCGAGCGCTCTAGCCCACTGAGCTATCGGGGCGGTGGGTGTGTATAAGAGTATTAGGGTATGAATGACCATTTGTTGATAGAAATGGTGTCAATTGTATATGTTACGAAATGTAGCGTTGTGAAGAGGTATGTAAGAATACATAATAACATCGGTGTTGATACCGTCAGTCTATTATACTAAGAAATCACTACCACGTTGGAATGATCAAAAGGAGGAGTGGCCCTAGCATATTGCGCGATGTAAAAATGCAAACACAAATTGGTATTTGCATTGTGCCAGTCACCGAAGGGGTCTCATGTTTGGGGGTTCCTGGCACGTCACACGCCACTTTACCCCCCACCCCCCCCCCCCACCCCGCCCTCTCCCCGACCCACCCGCACCCTCTGCCCTTCGCGCCAACACTGCACTTGATCACGAAGCCAAATTACACATGTATTTACTCTGGCGCAATAGGGCCCACGCGCGAGAAAGCGAGATCGCGAGAACGAGAATGCGAGAATACGAGAACGCGATAGCGATCGTGTTCTTACATTGTCGCATTCTCGCCCTCGCGTTCTCGCGATTTCGCGTTATCGCCATCTCCCATTCCCGCCCTCGAGATTTGGCCTTTGCGATTTCGCCTTCGCGATGTTGCGTGCGCGCTCTATTTTTTGCGAGATATCGAGTGGCACAGATATGCCACCATAATAAAGCACATATCGTACGCCATGTCTTATGTAGAGCACTCAACTTTGGAACTAAACATGGCCAGTCGTATGATCCATTCATGATATCATTTCATATGCTGCTTTGGGTCTTTAGATTGGTTGTTTATTCAGGGCGCTTTAACCACTTCAGATCATATCGCGTCAATGGGAGAAGGAAGGGCTTGTTTTGTGTTGAATGGTTAAATACAGAAATAAAACAACAAACCTATTCCATCCTCGCTATACGTACTATAAGTACACATGTACCTACTAACGCTAAGTCAGTTACTTACGCAGATCGCCGGATACGCACGGACACAGAACTGTGACGTCACTTTGATCCAGTGCCAAGTTCCTGGTTCGGAGTATGGCGCTCTCGCTTTCCCGCTCCAGACATTGAGTCTCGAACCGATTCAGATATCCAACGACATCCCCGCCTGTATCATTCTGGATTACACTTCTCCAAGGGCGATTCCAGAATCGCTCGCTATCCTGCCGCTGTATCCGGATATATTCGGTGAGAATATTTCCCGACTCGTCATGTGCTTCGGCAACGACTTCATCATCCACGGATGACGCTTCGGGAACCATGGTAACCGCGACGTCGTTCTTGTGCGTAAAAGTGTCATGAGTATCCATGGCAATGTATTGTTCGTGGTCTATGTGTCTGTCGTGCTTGTGAAGTGTAGCTGTAGGGAGTTTCTCATCATGCTGAGCGTTGATGCTGGCTGCTGGGACCCTGACAAGGCGTGACGTGGCCAAGGGAAGCACCACCCTCCAGTAGATAATGGCGACCGGAAGACATCCGCCGAGAAATAACAGCAACAGACACGTCTTATGCGATGAATGACTCCTCATCTTGAGTTTAAGTTTAATTAATAGATAGCTGGTGTTTCTCGGCTCTGGTCTGATGCGAGTGATACAATAGACCGATCCAGGCTGTCAATCAGTCACTGACGTCACTGTTGCTTTTATCCAATCATGTGACGGAAAAACATCTTCCTCGTGCGTTATGTCCGACAAACAAAGCAACAGCATGTCATTTTCTTGTCAGTTTCAGAGCTGCGTACTTATCACTTGTATCTACCATCACTGATGATTGGCAATTCCATACTCACGATTCACGAAAAAGGACTCAAGCGTGAGCGGGGCTTAGTGTCGGAGTGTGAACTACGAGACAGACGTGTGGTAATAAGTCCTGCTGTTGATTAAATCCTGGTCACTGTGCCGTTTATCGGATAGAGGAGAGGCTTCCACAGATGTTACATTACTGATTGTGCGTGCGCAATGGTTAGGATGTCAACAGTCGCTCTCTTAAAGCGTTGAATGGTATAGATTATATGGCGCGTCGGAAAAAAGGGTAGGTTGTGAGGGATGGAGGCGGATGTGTTGGTGATGGTGAAGTGGGGGGGGGGTGGTAAAGGGGGTGGGGTGGCGGAGAGGGATGGGTGGTGGTGGGGAGGAGGGGGGGGGGGGGTGGGAGTGGCGAGGAGAGCGAAAACAGACAGCCTGCATGTAGCGTGCCTTAGCGTAGAAGCCGGACTTTCAGCGGATAACCGCCAGTCTAGCGCCGCTGGTGTCGATGGCTTTGACTGATCTATCAGACCTGACCCGCATGTATATAGCGAGCGGGCTCCCGGGGTAACATTGCGTTTGGTTTATATAATATTGATAAGCTGGTCGCTTTGAACTGGCTTATCTCGGACACCGATAAGCCGAGCCCAGGGTGGGCGGGGGCCAGGCCCTATAATGGCCATCATCAGTCATGGCTATCAACGCAATGTCTTTTGTCCTTTCGCTTCCCATCGCGGGATATAGCGTATGCTGGGTAAACTAGGTCTCCCTGTTAAAGATTCAAGCCCGGATCCATAGTTTGGCTTCTTTCATGGAGCCGTGACCATTGGGTGAATCATGGCATCGTGACCGTTGTTTCAATCATGGCACCTTAACCATTTGTTTAATCATGGTATCGTGACCATTGTTTCGATCATGGCGCCGTGATCATTGGTTCAATCATGACATCGTGACCATTTGTTCAATAGTGACATCGTGACCATGTTTTAGATCATGGCGCCGGGACCATTGGTTCAATGGTGACATCGTGACCATTGTTTCATTCATGGTGCCGTGACCATTGTTTCGATCATGGCATCGTGACCATTGGTTTAATCATGGCACCGTGACTATTGTTTCAATCATTACATCGTGACCATTGCTCCAATCATGGCGCCGTGACCATTGGTTCAATCATGACGCCGTGACAATTG
Source organism: Arenicola marina (assembly GCA_964019135.1). Classification (NCBI taxonomy): domain Eukaryota; kingdom Metazoa; phylum Annelida; class Polychaeta; family Arenicolidae; genus Arenicola; species Arenicola marina. The sequence continues at coordinate 15,174,076 of OZ025250.1, forward strand.
GTTCAATAGTGACATTGTGACCATTGTTAAATCATGGTGCCGTGACCATTGTTTCGATCATGGCATCGTGACCATTTGTTCAATCATGACGTCGTGACCATTGTTTCGATCATGCCATCGCGACCATTGTTTTAATCATGACATCGCGACCATTGGTTGAATCATGGCGCCGCGAACATTGATTCAATCATGACATCGCGACCATTGTTCTAATCATGACACCGTGACCATTGGTCCAATAGTGATATCGTGACCATTTGTTCAATCATGGCGATGTGACTAATTGTTCAATCATGGTACCGTGACCAATGGTTCAATCATGGGACCGTGAGTATTGGTTCAATCATAGCGCTATGACCATTGGTTCAACCATGGCACTGTGGCCGTTGGTTCAATCATTGCGCGTTGACCATTGGTTCAATCATGGCACCGTGACCATTGTTTCAATAATGACATCATGACACATTGTTTCAATCATGACATCGTGACCATTAGTTCAATCATGGCACCGTGACTATTGTTCAATCATGGCGCCGTGACCGCTGGTTTAACCATTGCAGTATGTCCATTTTTCAGTGTGGCTACTAGCCGTTAGCGGTCTACTTTGGTCCATATCTCAGTGACATTGGCCCACTTTGATGATATATTGATAGCAATTAGTGGCTAGTCGTCACAAACATGTCTGTTTGTGCCTAGACGTGTTATGTCTGTGATTGCACGTTGTCTTGACTTCGTCGTAACATGAAAAATGTTTCGTTGCGGAGTGACTGGTATTTTTTGTGTTGTTTGAGCTAGGCCTTCATGTGGAGATAAAGTACACAGTGACGACCGCCGGACAACACTCTTCCGGGTACAAAGAAAGCTCCCCCGCGACCACAACCTCCCGCATGAAAGGCATGCACGACACGGATGTCCTGCACGAATATATTAATGGTGATCAAGTAGAAACTCAACAAGTTGTCTGACCTAAAATCTCTACTTCCACAGATAACTTTGTGGACTTAATCAAGCGTCTAGACTTGGGGGTAGTGGGGGTGTGCGAGAGCGGGGGGCTGATACTGGTTTAAGGATTTCATACAGCACATGTGGCTGAAGGAGGCTTGAGAATGATACATTGGATTGGGTTGGTTGGTTGGTTGTTTATTCAGGACGCTTTTACCAACTCTGGTCATGTCGCGTCAATGGGAGAAGGAAGGGAAGAGCGGAGCCATGTCCCCGGCGGTAACCCCCTACTCTTTGCGAAGAAAGACATGGTATCTTTATCCTGCCACCACACAGATATGGCCACGGAAGGGCGCGTCGTGATCAGATGGTGATAGTGGTGTTATAGGTTTTGTTACCCACCGTATTATGTCATGAACCCGAAGGCCTTAAGCACGTATAGATTCATTTAATCAAATCTAGTCATAGTCTTCCTAGTGATGTGAACCCCAGTTCAAACTTATGCCATTAACCGACAGAAGCGGCAATCTGTAGGTTCTGAAACATGTGCCACTGAGGATAGCATAATTCGCATTGAAACTTAGCGTAGAGAATGAGGGGAATATATGTTAGACAAGGTAATCTGCAATAATTGTAAAAATAACGATTTCTCGCAAATACCATCATTTAATAGTGAATCTTGCGGGCATCATAACGTAGAAGATGTAAAGACCCCATGACGTATAAGTTTGGGCTATACTGGCTTTAGTCATTCAACTACAAGTCATGACGCACTCAGAGTATGAAAGTCATAACGCATTCAGCCGGAACTAACCTGCCGCCAGATTTGGAGGGTTTGCCTGGGGTGATATTTCCTGTGCGGATTTCCCTGGGGTCGGTATGCCTGGGGTGGCTTTGCCTGGGGTGGCTTTGCCTAGGGTGGCTTTGCCTAAGGTAGCTTTGCCTAGATTGGAATTTTGGATTGGTAAACAAACATGAAAGAAGGTTGAATAGCTTCCATGTTCGTTGTCTGCGAGATATTTTAGGCATATCTTGGCAAGACAATGCAACGAATACTAGTGTTAGGCAGGGCAAGCCTATCAAGCATTCTTGCCATTGTGAAGCAAAGACGTCTTCGTTGGCTTGGGAACGTTCATCTCATGCAAGATGAGTATTCGAAAGGATGTGCTCTACGGTGAGACCGCCGACGGCAAAAAGCCAACTGGACGGCCAATGCTCAGGTTTAAGAATGTTTTCAAGCGTGACATGAAAACTTTCGGCATCGATTCGAATTCTTGAAAGGATCTAGCATCCCCAAAGATGGAATGGGCACGTCTCGTGCGACAAGGAATGGCCTACCACGGCGGGCTCTGGGCGTCCAGTGAGTACTCACCAAAAACCTATCGACAGGTCATCGATGCGTCGACTGCGGTAAGCTCTGCCGATGTGGCATGCGGAAGTGTCCCCCCATGCGCAGCTCTCCCCCTTATATAAAATACATGATATTGAGACCATCCGCTCCATGTGTTCGTACGATGCCGTTATGATAGATACAAGGGGACATCGCCGCATGGGGGATAATCCCGCATACCACACCGGTCACAGATTCAGTCATAAGCGCAAATGCCGCGACGCAAATCATATTACTTAAACCAAAACAAAGCTGGAAATCCATATTCTTTTTCATACGGACGGAGGTCGACCATCAGCACATTAGATGTCGTGAATTAGGCTACATGCATTGAGCTTGTCCTGCGTGTGGGACACTTGCCCCGCAGAACTCGGAGCGCTTCCTTATATGACAAATCTTAGTCATATCGCGTCAATGGGAGAAAGAAGGGGAGAGTGGAGCCATGTCCCCTGGGGTAATCCCATACTCTTTGCGAAGAAGGACATGGGATCTTTATCCTGCCACCGCACAGACATGGCTGCAGCGGGGCTTGCACCATCGATCCACGTGCCGTTAGGCTCTCAGGTGGCCAGAACACTCAATGCGAGCGCTCTAACCCACTGAGCTATCGGCCCGGCCGCGGCGTCAATGGGAGAAGCGACTGAGATCGCTGATTGAAGATGAGGCTGTTGCTTGGATTTTTCGTACTGGGCCTCGTGGCCCTGACCTGCAAGTACCCAGAATTGACGTTATTTCTTGTGCATTTGATCTTTTATATATATATATTTGTATAACAGGTGTATAGCAAAAGAGATTGCCAACAATATGTGGTTGATAAATAGCTTATCCGTAACCAGTCCACCCAGCATTATCTCCCTCTGCACCAACACTGTGCGCAAGTCACAAACTAAATGAAATCTAATTGCTTATTCCATAATTTTGCGGAATAAATGACTGCAATCGCTCAACATGTACATAAATCAACTGTTATCCCATAGAAACTTCATCAGCCTCTGGTCTATCACGAGCGTTCCAGTTATTTCTTTATATTGAAACCTTGTTAGTTGATTTTTCTACAGTTCACTGATCAGTTGGTATGTATAATTTGACAAACAAGGTCAATTCCTCTTAACATGCTTTTCCTTTATTTTGAGTTGAACGAAAGTGCCTATATTTTTAGTTGAACGACAGTGTTGTGAGTCTTTTTATAGAGCATACACTTTCTGGCTTTTTATTGTCATTAGCTTTCGCAACCTTGAGTGATACAAGCCCTTTTTTCAGCATATGGGATCGGAAATGCATGCATGTACACAACTTGTTTTGTAACAGTTTGTCATGACACGGAATAAATCTGTGACTTACATCAAACCGGTAAACACCAATTCATGTTATCGCGTAACAAAGTTACTTGCAGTAAATTGTCCTGAATTGGAAATTGTAATTTTGATTTTCCTTGCACCACGCCTCAAATACTTCCTTGCGAAAAAGGTTGCGAACAGCTAATGTGCAACTTGCTAATTTATTGTACTGCAGTGTTGATACTGAAGTCTTGTCGTAAAAATGTTTACCAACTTCTCGTTAGTCGCCGCGAGTGTCATGGACCTAGAGAACCTTGCCGAATCTGATGTCGAAAACAGGGAGCTGGATGTTGCTCTGAGGGGTGTATGTGAGTAATCCATAGGCATTATATGAGAAGGAATGATGATTTCACCGTTCTCGTTCAATGTTTATTTCCCTTGTGAATTATATTGTAAATGTATTACTATGAATCTTCCATCGACATCGACAACTTACTAATACATAGTAACAGAAAATGAGAAAGAGACATGATGTTGTTTTTGTATTTCATAGATAATGAACTGGGCCGTATTGCCGCCACCACTAGGACCACCAGAATGCCATCCTTGCAGATACAGGAGCTGCAGCAAGGCAGTAAATAACTGGTACTATTAAAGCCAGGTTAAATACCGGCCATGGCACGAGCCATTTACTGTTATTGTCAAACTAAAGATGTGTCTGTGGGGCGAAGATGGGTAAGTTGAGTGAATGGACGACATGTGAGAAACGCTAGAACACGTGTCTATAATGCGAGATCACCCCGTAGCGTCCGTCACTGCTTTCGGGTAACTACGTAAGCGTGGGATAGGAAAGATATCCGACACATAATGCCAGACTACCGAGCGAACGAGTGAACAATACGTCCCACCGTCTTTTGTTTCACTGTGTTGGTACCCTCACTGTGTAGGAGGAGGATCGATGCGGAGGGTGGATGACGGCATTGGAGGTCAATACAGAAAGCGTCCGTGTGACCCTGACGTCAAGTGGACTATTGGACATACATGATCCCGACTTAAAACATATGAAAGTATGTCTCAAATAAAAACATACTAAAAACAGTTATTTGTTGACTGCATTCATGTATCAGTTAACCGGAGACCGGATCCGAAGTGTCACAAAGTATGTGCTTTCCTACGGCCATTTTGCCATCGTATATTGACTGGGTGACGTTATGCCTTGAGCTGAGTGTATTGACTGGATGAGGTTATGCCTTGGGGTGAGTGTATTGACTGGGTGACGTTATGCCTTGGGGTGAGTGTATTGACTGGGTGACGTTATGCCTTGGGGTGATTGTATTGACTGGGTGACGTTATGGATTGGGTGAGTGCATTGACTGGGTGACTGGGTGACGTTATGGATTGGGATGAGGGTATTGACTGGGTGACGTTATGCCTTGGAGTGTGTGTATTGACTGGGTTAATTTTTTGATTGGGGTAAGTGTATTGACTGGTTGACGTTATGCCTGGGGGTGAGTATTGACTGGGTTACTTTGTGCCTGAGGGTGAGTGTATCGACTGGGTGACTTTATTGAATGGGGGTAAGTGTATTGACTGGGTGACGTTATGCCTGGGGGAGAGTATTGACTGGGTGACGTTATGCCTTGGGGTGAGTGTATTGACTGGGTGACGCTATGCCTTGGGGGCAGTGTATTGACTGGGTGACGTTATTGATTGGGGTGAGCGTACTGACTGGGTGACGTTATTCTCTATGAAGACTCATGACTGGGTGATGTTATGCTTTATGAAGCGTATTGACTGGGTGACGTACCTTGTGGTGAGGATTGGCTGGGTGATGTTGTACTAGTTCAATTGATGTCCGGGTCAAAGGGACTCTTTATGCACCGCGTTGTGTCCTCTCGGCATTACTTAACAATACAACTGACAACAGTACAAACTGTATTAAAAAAGGAGCAAAACGAATGGTGGTTTTTCACTCCGTGGCGTTGCACTAGGTGTTGGATATCTTTCTTGCTTTAACCTTACGTAGTTACCCAATTACAATGGTGGAGGCAATGAAGCTGATATCATGTTACAGACACGGCCTTTAGCTCCTGTCTTAGAAACTGACCCAATTTGCCCATCTTCGTTGCAATACGCAGCTTTATTGTGACACTGACAATGAATGACTCGTGAATGGTGTGTATTTAACCTTCAATAATGTCAGTTACTACTGTGCATCGACTGCGTCCTGGTAGTCCTGGTGGTGGCGGCAATGCGTCCCAGTTCATCATCTACGCATAACAAGAACAAGAGCCGAAATCAGCCGGAGGCTGAGGCTTACTGACAGAAGTGATTTTGTTACAGACGATCAGGAAAATTCATTTGCTCAATTATGATCCTATTTGGTCTAAATATGGCCTGCAGCGGTCAGTGTAGCTTAGAATATATCATACAAACGGGCATTTCAGCCTACAATCGCACCTACAAGGGGCACCAGTGAGGGAATCGAAAGTGCCCATTTTCTCGTCATTGGCGTCCGAGCCAGGGGGGTCCCCTTTGTGCGGCGCCATGGTTCCCAGGCTAAGGGCAATACGTCAATTGTGAGCACAGATATGTTCATATATAGTTCAGCCCGACTAAGTACCGTAACAATCGCAGCTCTAACTTGCTTTCCCGATTTTTGACGAATTTTCCAATTTGGCCAGAATCTCTATACTTTATCATTAGGCTTAGTTCCGTTGCCATGAAATGTCATCGTGACGTCACATGACACCACTGACGCTTACCAAAATAAACAATTTGGTTTCTTATTTTCTCACCTTACCTGCGTATGTAACTCTAGTGGTCGTAGCTAGTGCTTAAGTAGTATGGCGGTAGGACTGTCAGCTCTTTAGATATGGCTTAACCCAATTACCGGAAATTGCTATTCTTCATCATGAAGAATAAATGAAAAACGAGCAGACGAAGAAAGGACTCTGTACCCAAGATGAAAACGATAATAACGTTTCACTGCCAATAGTGATGTGTAGACATATATTCCCTACCATTATCCGCAAAGATCTGAGCTCTAGCTTGTTTTTTTCTGACTTTTGACGATTTGTGTAATTAGACGGAATCCGTATACTTTATCATTTATTCGGTTGCCATGGAAACGAAACTGAAACGCGCGTTCGTCGTGGGCTCACCCTAAGACTCTTGTACTCTTCAACACTTCTAACCATTATGAAGGAAAGTGAAATCGCTCAACCGGAAGTATGTCAAATTGAATGAAGTTTTATTTTCTCCATAGGGTCCCATGTTAAACGTTTTCGACTATATACCGAAAGGTTATTAGCTTATGTCACAATGTTTACCATTGGTGGCTCATCTCGGTCCAGTTCATCCACAACTGCAAGCATAGAACTGGCATAGGTCGCCCGGGGGAGCCCTAGCCAGCGCTGAAAATCCCTATCTTTAACCATTGGCCAAATTTCAGAAAAATTCCTGTTACGTCAGTTCGTATTCAAATAACATATGGTATCCATTGTTTCTACTAGGTACCATATTTAACCAAAGAAAAAAGAAATCCTGGTAGTGTTTGACGAAGGCACTTGTAAAATATGCGGCAAAACATTTTTCCCAGCTTGGGAGATGGAGGGCTTTAACATGAGAAGTCCCTCGCGCCTCTCTGGAACCGGAAGTAAGATAGGAACATAGTATTTTTATGATGCATGAAAACATCGGATTCCACTTGCTACAAAATGACGCCACTCTTGATTTTTTATTCTTTTTTGCCGATTTTTGACGACTTTTTCAATGTACCGAAAGTGACGTCATCGTGACGTCATATAACGTATCCGAAAAATCTCAGATTTCATAGAGACTATTCATATTTCGATGAGAATCCGGAACATCTGAGTGATACCTTTAGAGTAAATTGGTCAAATCGCAAAAAAACGGTTCAAGGTCATATTTTGGGATTTTCCAGAAAAGATAAAACGTCATGTAGCTCAAAAATGAGTACGACCCGTCAAAAGTGGTCAATGGCTGAAAGATGCGCCTTCAATAGTAGCACATTCTGAAACTTACCTGAACTCTTGAGGTGTAATATTAACGGAGATAAACGCGTTCTTAAAAATCTCTGTGACCTTCACCTTTGACCTACATATGCCAATAACGAACTTAGCCGAGCTATTTCATATATCTATCAGTAGGGTAAGTCTGACAACCGTAACTGTCATCATGCGCCCTGGACCTTGATGACAAACATATTAACAAACAAAAAAGAGATATTCGACGATAGGTCGAGGACGAAAATCCATAAGCGTTGTCGCAATTCGGTTGGCTCGCATGATCGTATGACTTACGGAATACATGTCAAACAACTGCAAGACAACGTCACGATGACGTCATGGGTAAATGTGAAAGGTGCATTTATGGCGACGCCACTGGTTGTCAGGTTTAATTTCGGCGAAATTGCCTTTAAGGGGCGATTTGTGCTAAATAATACCTTCGACAGACAATGTGGGCACTGTAGGCGGAGCTTACATCCAGTTTGAAGTCAGGAGCGCTTCTCTTGAAACAATATTATTACGGTACTATGGCATTTAACTTTTATTTATTATGACGTCTTCGTGACGTCACATGACGTCATTTGACGTTCACGACAATATTCGCAATGGCTTCTATTTTGTTAAATATACCTACTTATGAACTAGGGTGATGGTAGCTATTGCAAAATTAGCTGAACATCAAGCAAGCCCTACCTTTCGTAAGGGCACGTTAGCTATGACGTTGACGCACGCTAATCCCCCTCGCCATAAAGTGTCTCTGAAAGAGACGTGTAACGTCAAATAAACCGGGAGTTGCCATACCGTATACTAGCTGATAGTCCCGCGGATAAGCTAATAACCGTGCATGTTGTGGTAAAAGCATGAAAGTTGGCACACATATTCGAAATTTATGTCTAATCAAATTGGGGCGTCTGCCCTCCTCTAGCTTGGAGTGTGTCCCCTCTGCTTACTCCTTAGACTCCCTACCCCCTCGATAGTTGTAGCCTATTGTGTTTAGGCTTACCAATTTAGGTGTTTGGGTTATCAGATAGTGTGTGTTATTGTTGAAATAGCCACCATTATGGCAAACTGAGGGCGCCTTACTCTTGGGGACAATTTGTTGAATTCTTTGACCCCGAAAACCAATACACAGACTTAAATAGAGTGATCCCTCTTCGTTTTGGAGATGTTGATCTTGGAAAATGGCGGATGCGTTGTCCAAATTTACACAATAACATTTCTTGTCTTAGCGATCCGGAAAACCATCAGTGTTAGTTTTCAAAATATTGGGTATATTTCGGGGTCTTGTCCGCCGTTTTGAAACATGGCGGATGCTATGCAACAGGATACCCCATAATGATTTTGTTTCGAATTCAGCGACCCCGCTGAACCTATGCACAGGTGTCAAAATAATGGTTCTATCCCCCTTGTTTCCCGTACGAAAATATCATATAGAAATTCCATAAAAAAAATCTAAAGGTTTCCATCGATTTTTCTTTTCAAATTATAAATGTTTTCCTTTAGAGTTTCCATAGAATTTTCATAGCATTTCCATAGAATTTCCATAGAATGTTCATAGAATTTCCATGGAGTCTTCATAGTATTTCCATAGAGTCTTCATAGAATGTCTAAAGAATTTCCATAGAAATTCCATGGAGTCTTCATAGAATTTTTCGATAGAGTCTTCATACAATTTCCATAGAGTTTTCATAGAATTTCCACAGAGGTTTCATAGAATTTCCATAGAGTCTTCATAGAGCTTCCGGGGGCCTACCTAGCTATTGTAGTGATTAGCGTACTCGACCGCAGATCAAGGTCCTGGGTTCAAATCCGGGCTCGGGCACATAATCTGGGGCATGTTTCATTCCTTCATCCTCCATCGTCCCGAAGGTTCCATGGCCCGATTTAACCTTCATGTGTACAAAAGTGGCCTAAACCACCAGCATTTCATAATTTTTCCATGGAGTTTCCAAAGAAAGCGCACGTCGCGGCAGTGCTTGGAACAGAGTTCAAGGTCGCCCTGGGTGAGTCCAACATCAGCTCCGACTCGGCTGAACGGGCACGGCCGTTGGGCAGACCTTCACATCTCATCCTGCTAATGTTATTGTTCAAAGGATTGGCTCCGCCGCTACTCTCACTTCGCAGCAGGCAACCGGTGCAAAAGTCAATATGCCGGCAAGGCTTCCAACGTTCCCTAAATGCGAAATTTTAAATCTGCCAGTATCACCTTATATAGTGCCGTGCGGTCGGTATCCCTTCATATATCGCTTGCAGGAGTCTTCTTACGCAATATATTCCAGAATTCGTCAAACCACTCGTTCGCTTCTCGCAGAGAACGCAGCCTACGTGTGTTAAATCCAGAGCTCGTTGTTGTGCCTGCCGTCAGTTGTAAGGCCGGTATGGAAACTATTCAAACTCGATGGAGACTATGGAAACTCCATAGAAATTCTCTGAAAACTCTATGAAAATTCTATAAAAGTTCTATAGGAAAACGTTTAGAAAAATCGATAGAAACCTTTAGAATTGTTTTTAGTGAAATTTTGTAAGATAATTGCCTACGGGGTGTAATGATGTCGGCAACCTAGGGATATACCCAAAAACAAATTGCAGTACTAATCAATCCTGCTTTTTCTTATTCCATATGTATCTAGTAGTGGTGTTTCCAAAATCTACCAAACCCATTTATTGGAACATATTTTTAAGGGGGTGGCTTAATTAATTTACCCTACTAACCCACAAGAAGCAATGTATTTTTACATAAACGAAATGATAGGGATGCGACTCAGCTGAGACCCGCACTACGAATTGTGACCTGCATACTCATATTTCCAGTGTGATGTGATGGAGAGTTATTTAATCTACAAAATGCAACAAACATTGATAAAATATCTTGTATATTCAAGTTTTTAGGACATTTTAAAATAGGAACCTCTTTTCCTGCTTTACGGCTGTCGATCGACGCAGTGTATTTGCATGGCAAGCCGGATGGGCCTCCGGTTTGACTTTTCGATACATGGTCCGATATTCACAATTCAATCGATTATTGACGCGTTTTATCCTGATCACATGAATACAATACGTATGTGGGAGGGGAACGGGTGGGGGGGGGGGGGTTAAGAAATGACAATCTTTCTTCCTCCACGACCAACAATGTATATTTCATCTCTATCAAATGTGAAATGTCAAGGGGGAAGGGGGGGGGGGGGGGTAGGGAGTTTAAGGAGTAAGCAGAGGGGACACACTCCAAGCTAGGAGAGGGCAGACGCCCCAATTTAGGGGAGTGGACACCCCCTAAGTTAGGGGTGGTGTCCCATGAACACCCAACCCTCGTTTTCAAATTCCTAGATCCGCCCCTACTACTGCAAAGAGATCTGTTGGGGGGTGGGGGGGGGGGGTCGTAGGCCGACACGTTCGGGAGGGTTGGTGCACAAGCCAAGTTCTAGCAAGTTCTCGCAAGTTAGGAGAGGGGAGACACCCTAGGTTAGGGGAGGGAACAGACCTCAAGTTGGAGTGGTGCCCCAATATGGGGGAGACACCTCAAGTTAGGGGAGGAGAGATAACTGAAGTTAAGGGAGGGGGGGAAACACCAAGTTCGGGTAGTACCCCAAGTACTGGGGAGGGGAGACACTCCCACTTAGGGAACGGGAGACACTCCAATATTAGGGGAGGGGAGGCACCACAAATTAGGAAAGGGGAGACAACCCAAATTGGGGTGGTACTCCAAGTTAGGAGAGGGGAAATACCCTAATATAGGAGTCGCGACTGAGTAGGGGCGGTGCTTCAAGTTTGGGGAAGGGAGATACCCCAAGTTAGGGGAGGAGAGACGCCCCAAATTAGGGGCGGGAAGACACCCCAGGTTGAGGTGGTACTCCAAGTTTGGAGAGGGGAAAGGCCTCAAGTTATGGGGGTGGGGGGGGGGGGCGCGATAAAGGTGAGGGAAAACACCCTAGGTTGGTGTGGTTCCTCAAGTTTGGGAAGGGGAGATACCAAAAGTTTGGGGACGGAACAGGCCTCCAGTTATAGGAGGGGAGACACCCTAAGTTGGACCACCCGAACGGGTGGTATCCTCAAGTAAGGGTAGGGTAGACACCCTAAGTTAGAGCAGGGGAGACACCCAGAGTTAGAAGAGGGTAGACACCATAAATTAGAAGCGGAGGGACACCACAAGTTAGGGGAGGGGCGACACTCAAAGCTTGAGTGATACCCAAAGTTACGGGAAGGTAGACACCCCAAGTTAGGAGTGAGGAGACTCCCCAGTTAGGGGAGGGGAGAAACCCCAAGTTGGGGTGGTAGCCCAAGTTAGGGGAGGAAGACACACCATGTTGGGGGTGAGGCACCCTTCATTTGCGCAGACGTTTCACTTATTAAAAGTTAAACGTTGCAGATAGAGATGAATCAAACCGGTATTGGTGACGGTGAAACTGCAAATGATGATCGATCGACCGAGGCACATCCCCCCCCCCCTCCCCTCCCCCCCTCAATTATAGCATTTTAACAAACAAAAATTTACCATGCCTATCTAGACCGTTATGGCGGTAAATCTACCCAAATATAAGACACATATATAGTCGATTAAATTGTGGAAATCGGACAATTTATTGAAAAGTTACAGACTGTCACACTTCAGTCCCATGCGGCGCGCTGTGCAAAAACACGGTGTCTGTCGACAGTCGGAAAACCGGGAGACGGGTCCCTCGTTAAAAAAGCATGTAGAAACTTTAATATTAAAGATATTTTATTTGGGTTTGTTGTATTTAGTAGACGAAATAACACTCCATTAAATATAGTAGGCCAAGGGTACGCAGGTCTAAATTTATAGTTGGGGTCTCAATAATTACAACGCTTCTCTGCCACTTGGTGTTCGGACAAATACGTAATCCATTCTGGTGTTTCGGGGGTAGGGTAAACTACCCGCGTAAAAGTTCCAATGAAGTTCCAACTTCTATGGAGTTCTATAGAACGTTTTGCTATGGGGCAACGAATATCAAACGGGAGCGATGGGCAAAAGTCGGCCTTCCTGCGCCTGTACACCCTGTGTCACTGCGTATTTCCCGAGAGGGTCGCCCCAGGTTCGTCACCATTGGCACCAGTGTGATAGTTGAGGTTATAGGACTCCGAAAGTTCATCCCCGCAAGGCCGGGGCTTGAACCCCGGTTCGCGAGATTACAAGGCACACACGCTAACCACTGTATCAATTGGTTCAAATATATATAAGGGCAAAATTAATTTTATGTGACTTATAACCCCCAAAAGGTTTTTTTCGAAAATCTATTGAAATGAATCTTACTCTATTTGCCCTTTATTTTTCCATATGTTTAAAATTTTGATCACGGTTTCGGCTGCGACATCAGGTTTTTTTTGTGAAGGGTTTTCTAACGTTAATTTTCAGTTTACCTTGCAAACGTTTATTTGTAAACGAAAACTAAACGTTAATTTAACGGCGCTAGCTAGTAGCTGGAGACCCTATATCAAGCATGCAAACCACAATCTAACGTTAACTTAACATTTATCATGATATCTGGGAAAGTCATACGCTTATGACTGTCGTTATATATAACTGCTTGATAACTGATGTCTGTTCTGTGCAGGATAAATGCCCCATGTCTTCCTTCGCGAAGAGTAGGGAATGAAGTATACATCGAAGTATTTGGCGTATGAATTTGTTTTATTTCGATTAGGATAAGATGCTTTTATGACCGGAAGACAGCTGATTGAATAGCACAGAGTTGCGTGGGTTGTAAAATGAATTTAATCGTGTAGACACCCGACAGAAAATAAATATAACCAAAACATATAAAACGGTACCAGCTTAGTATGTAACAGTTAAGGTAGTACGCTGTTAAATCAGGGTTCATACAGGCAAGGTTCCATCAAATGCAAGCCTTTTTAAGGCAAGCACTAGACAAATTCAAGGACTTTTCAAGGACAATTTTTACCTTTTCTGGTCTATTTTAAGCATACAAATTGCAAAACTTGGGACTAAATTTTATGCATACAATCTGTGATATGCGGAAATAGGGAATGACAACAAGAAGGCAGTGTTCATGATTACTTATTACCAACCAACAGCATTTATTGGAGTTAATCACTTTACTTTATTAATTGCTACTTCTTCAATTCAGCCAGCTTTGGTTCGATTTTTTCTTGGGTCTTTGCGAGTGCCCGGTCCAGTTTAAAATCAAGCACTTTTCATTGTAACTGCCCTATTTTCAAGCAAATTCAAGTACATTGGATCGACCTCAAGGCCCATTTCTGTTTTTATGACCTTTTCCAGGCATCAGTCAAAATTCAAGCACGTTTCAAGCCTGTGCGCACCCTGTTTTGTATGATATGTCCAGTTATGCGTCACAAAGGCAATGCATTGACAAGTGGAATAAGCAGCTTTAGGACACAGGAGGGACGTTTCTAATGGGTTTCACGGTCTTCAGGTTCATTTTCATTAGAGAAAATGATTACAGCAAATAATTCGCATAGCCTCTAGGGCGGATCCTCAAAAAGGGGGGGTGGGTCCCAACCCTCGGACTCCCCCCCCCCCGCCCCCGCCCCCGCCCCCGCGCCGGTCGCAAGTTTACATCCCCCATCCGTCGTCAAAAAGATGGGTGGATCCCCCGGTCGCAATGATGTAAAGAGAACCCCTCCCCCCCTCTCCAATTACTGGAAAACGCCCCTGAGCCTTGCCCAAGGGCTGTGTGTGTGCCAAAATATAAGTTCCTCATACAGCAATATTTTACATAACATTACATATTTTCCTATAACAGTTCTATAGTGTGTCCCGAACTGTTCTCCAAATGGTCTTGAAAATCATGATGTAAATGGACACCTGCTGTATGAACAGCTATAATAAGTAAACAACTTTTCCTAAATTTGTAATTTAGCCAGACGCATGGCGACTGACTTTCGCAAGTATTGTCTCAATTTCTTTGGGCGATAATATGGGCCGGGGCTCCGTCTCCGCCGAGACATTGCATCCTGGGGATCCCGGACTGTGGAACATGAGACAGGACACGTCCTGGTGTCCTTTAAGGAACGTCTGGACACCAGGACTCCAAGGAGTCAGTTGACACGACTTCTCCGTCATCAGGTGACAGTGGTCGTCGCGGTTACCATGGTAATATGTAAATCCAAAGCAGACTTTACTCAGATCGCACTGACTTTGGCAAGATATGAGAGACAGCGCGCGGGTCGCATTAGAAGTGCACTTAAGGTCACGGGATTCTTCATAACGAAACCGGATGTGTCGCTTGTAGAAAGTCGACAGTGTCGTCACTGCAAAGACAATGTCACCGAGGGATAGAAATATTATTAGGAGTTGGATATTTGTTAAGGCGTTAAAGCTGGTCATTCCGTTAAGGCTTGAATCCTGCACGGCGCGCCCCGCTTACTAATCAGCAATGTGTCAGTATGAAGCCTCAGCGCTTATCACTGACAACTCAACTACGACATGCAGCTTTCTCACGATTCTGCAGATTAATAATTATTACCAATATTTAGCCAATCCCCAGAGCATTATAAATTATATCGATTCGTTCTCAAGTTATGTAGAAGTCCTTGATTTATTGTAATCCAAGTCCGATAATGAAAATGGCGGGCTGCTGCAGATGTCTAATCAATGACATTGCATAACGCCCTGAAATTGCAGGCTATTGTCATATCATTGATATCGCTATGGTAAGATAACTTCTGATGTCGATAGTAGATCCTACGATGAACACCATGGCAAAACCGTTACAAGTATTTTGATTATAGTATAATAAAAACATTGCTAAATTATACAATATACATTAAGCAAAATATTATGACAAATTCTTTAAATAACATTATACTAGATTGTTTAACGAATATTGTATTAGAAATATTCGATTTTTTTTTACAAATAATACAATATGATAACGTTCATATCATATGAGTATGGTAATTATACATAATTATTATCACTCACCATTTAAATCAATGGTTATATGTGTGTAGAGCGACAGGAGCTCGCTCTTGCGAACACTGTAGGAAACTGTGTTGAGTCCTTGCTTTTGATATTTGTCCCTCTGCATCATCCGAAACCCCTTGCTCCTACATTGGGGGGAAGAGGTGAAAGGTCATCCAACAACATACACCCCCACCACCCCCCCCCCCCGCATCCAGTTTTGTATAATAGTGCCCCTCGGGACCTACTCCAAGTTTCCCCACTTCCCAACTTCCCCACTTCCCCACTCTCCACAACCTTCACTAACCCTAACCCCCAAAACCCAAGCGGGCCTCGGATGCTGCGGTCTAGCCTCTACCCTCCGCAACTCCCTCCCCTTTATGTCAAAACCCTAACCCTCGCTTGCCCGTCCACAGTTTTTGAAACCAGCCCAGAGTGATCACTGATTCTGTGGGGTTGAAGGGGTTCCAGGTGTCCCGCTTATGTTGCCATGACATGTGCCTGGACACCCCGGTGCCGGGCCCATGGACCCCCCCTCACACCCCCCCCCCCCGCCAGCACACTGCGTACACTGACCCTTTGGGGTTGAAGGGGTTCCAGGCGTCCCGCTTATGTTGCCATGACGTGTGCCTGGACACCTTGCCGCCGGGCCGCTCGACCTCGAAGTGGGTTCGCACCCTGTGACGAAGACCGGAAAGCCACGAGTATGATACAGTTATCAATGAACAAGCAATGAATGTATACCTATCATAGTCACATTATATGCCTTTCATAGTCAAAATATATACCTGCCGTAGTCACCATATATACCTCATGGTCAATATATATACCTACCATAATCACAATGTATACCTGCCATAATCACAATGTATACCTACCATAATCACAATGTATACCTACCATAATCACAATGTATACCTACCATAATCACAATGTATACCTGCCATAATCACAATGTATACCTACCATAATCACAATGTATGCCTACCATAATCACAATGTATACCTACCATAATCACAATGTATACTTACCATAATCACAATGTATACCTACCATAATCACAATGTATACCTACCATAATCACAATGTATACCTACCATAATCACAATGTGTACCTACCATTATCACAATGTATACCTACCATAATCACAATGTAAACCTACCATAATTACAATGAATACCTACCATAATCACAATGTATACCTACCATAATCACAATGTATACCTACCATAATCACAATGTATACCTGCCATAATCACATAGTATACCTACCATAATCACAATGTATACCTACCATAATCACAATGTATACCTACCATAATCACAATGTATACCTACCATAATCACAATGTATACCTACCATAATCACAATGTATACCTACCATAATCACAATGTATACCTGCCATAATCACAATGTATACCTACAATAATCACAATGTAAACCTACCATAATTACAATGTATACCTACCATAATCACAATGTATACCTCCCATAATCACAATGTATACCTACCATAATCACAATGTATACCTACCATAATCACAATGTATACCTACCATAATCACAATGTATACCCACCATAATCACAATGTATACCTACCATAATCACAATGTATACCTGCCATAATCACAATGTATACCTGCCATAATCACAATGTATACCTGCCATAATCACAATGTATACCTACCATAATCACAATGTATACCTGCCATATTCACAATGTATACCTACCATAATCACAATGTATACCTACCATAATCACAATGTATACCTACCATCATCACAATGTATACCTACCATAATCACAATGTATGCCTGCCATAATCACAATGTATACCTACCATAATCACAATGTATACCTTTCATAGTCACTACAAATATATTGTTACTTTTCAGTCACAACAAATACCTTTTGTGCCTTTCATAGTTACAACAAATACATTTTATACTGTTCATAGTCACAAGAAATACCTTTCATAATCACAACAAATACCTTTCATAGTCACAGCAAATACGTTTTCATAGTCACAACAAATACCTTTCATAGTCACAACAAATACCTTTCATAATCACAACAAATACCTTTCATACTCACAACAAATACCTTTCATAGTCATAACAAATACCTTTCACAGTCACAACAAATACTGTTTTTTCCTCGATAGCCATGTTGGCCCTAGGGGTCGTATTCATAATCGCCACTTATTATCGCGTTCAAAATGCGTAAGTACTCACCCAAGAAGTGAATTTTCTGAATAAAGAAAGGGCTAAAATTATATATTGAAAAAGGTATCTCAATCATGAACAGCACCACAACGAGCTGGTGAGGACAAGATGAAAATGCGCATTTCGCGCATAACTTACGAGGGGATTATAGATACGGCCCTAGCGCTAAGAATGTCTGACCTGTTACCAAAGTCGTCGTCTTCGCCGCCCCAGCCGAAGAACTGATTGGACAACCCATTAACCGCCGTGAACTGTTGGGGCGTCATGGAAACAACGCCTCCGAAAAGTCTTTTATATCTCAACCTGACAAAAACGACATAATTGTATTAGATGTACATCAATGTCTTAAACAAGTTTTATTAGCAATATGTTCTACGTATGTGACGTGAGTATGCGAAACTGCAAGGTGTTCTGTATTTTGTTGTCCTCAACGGTATTTAGTATTGAGTTGCAGCATCCACACAGGGTGTTTTCAGCGGAAGCAGGACTGTGGTATGGGGTCTGGTAAGCATGTATATCGACATTTATCGCTAACAGCATCAAACATTTGTAGTTTTTTTTCTCGGAAATTGCTTATTTCGCACTTTAGGCACATAGCCTCTGGTACATGCACAAAATAAATGATAGCTAAACGAAACAGTGCAGTAAGCTGACGAGTAATCGCAAGTAACTTGTATAAAGATCTTATTATTTACCTATATAAAGTGACGCCTTTCTTTAAACGCTGCATTTACAAAGTTGGCAATTTCTACCTAGCATTCGGATGTCATTAGCAACACAAACTTGTCAGGGCTATTTATATAACTAAGGTTTCTGTAAGAGACAAACAGGTTGGCAGTGATTGGAATGGGACAGAACGTTTATTGACAAATGCACATATCAAGATTTGTCAATATTAAAAAAACGGGAGAAGGACAATATTGGGGAGGGGGGCGGAGGGGGCGCGGGAAAGCGGCGGAGGGAAGGGCTGTGTTCCCAAATCACGAAGAATAAATTTCTTTATTCCCAGGTCGCGATAAATTAAATGGAGAACTCCCTGCATACAATGAAGGGTCGGATACATGATGTCAATTGACAATTTCCCAATTCCCGGCTATTTATCATCAATGTTCTCAGTTCACAATTCAGGAAAATCCTTTATCACGACGGTCGGCTAATATCTTTTTCCCAGTTCACCAAGAGCTATTTTCCTCATCCCCACTTCACGGTAAAAAGAAAAGCCCGTTCCCGAGGAACGTCAATATCCCTTGCCCCCCCCATCCCCCACCTCCACTCCCCCTTCCCACTTCTCCCCCTGTATCGACTGCTGGACTTAGCAGAGCCCAACGGACAAGCAGTTCTCTATTGAACAGAACAGAACGTCTGTTAAATTTTCTAATGGGAAAATTAACGAGTGCGCGTGTTGTTATAAGGTTATATTCTGATATACTTATTGGTGGGATACCTAAAACGTGTTACATAAGTGCACCCAAATGGAAATGCGTCACTGGTCTTCAAGTGTAGCTTTGTGCAGTCATTCGTGTGTTCCAAAAGAATAAGTGTGACAAAGTATTGGAAACCGTATAATTAAGTCTCTTCATTACTGAAGCACAACATATAATAATATAGGTAATAATAATAATCTAATATAAGCAAGATTGATATATAATCCCATGTAAAATTGCACGGTAGTCCACACCTGTACTTCCACTTATCCAGTGCGCATGCGTAATGTACAGGTTGGTCCCAGCAGTGGAATATTGCGCGGTCGTCTTCCGGAAGTAGGTCGACATCGTGAAACACGGCACAATCAAAGTCCAACAACTTTCGGGATTCCAGGAACCCGGCGTTCATCAGCGAAGCCTTGTTGAACCTTGGGGGTTCAAACTGCAACCAGAATAATTGACATATTGGTTTTTACAGCTACTCAAGGACGGGTGGGGGGGGGCGGGATTTCCGTTCCTCGGGATTGAGCTTTTCATTTATCCGTGAACTGGGAATGAGGAAAATAATCCTTCGTGAACTGGGAATGGGCTATTAGCCGACACCCACACATCGCTGGAACCGTCACTGACAGGTGAACCATATTGATCTGGCAAGAAGCCTTAAATTTATTTTTTGAGGTATTTTCTGACATAGACGCTATCAATTTATTGGTTCATTTTGTACCAGTTATCAGTTTGAATACTTTGTTTCGTCCGAAAAGATTAACTCGAAAACATGGCATAATTACACGCACATGACTTGTATCACGTCCGTGGGAACACGTGTATGAAGTCCGGCGCTCCGACATGATGAAACAGTAACAGTGTGACAGTCACTTGGATCTTTTTTATGTGTATGTTCTTCCACGTTTATGCATAGTTCCGCCTTCCATAGAGAGCTAGATTAATTAGTTGATTAATCACATAGACTAATGGGGTCTATAAGTACATCCGGACCGGTTAAGGATGTGGACAAGGAAGAGTTACATCGTGCAAACCTCTTCATACTGTCGGGGGTCATGCGACGGGCTGTTGGTTTAAGGTTACACACCCATATGTCAATTGCTTATCAGTTGCGTAATTCTGAGAACCGACTTTTCGTTTGCTATTGGGTGGGTAGACTGATATATATCCAGTTGAAATGACGTCGTAGTTAAAGCAATATATTCTGTAATTTTTGCATTACCAACCTCTTCCCCATGTCAAATAAGTATATTCTGTCCTGAAGTTAAATCCTGAAAGCCTGTGGGCTATTCGGAGAGAAACAATTTGGTCACCGGAGCAGAAGTTGGTGGACGCTATCACGTCCGCGCGATATAAATAAACCGCGCAGTTTTATGTTGAAATTGTTGTTTTGCAGGCTCAACGAGATATAAGATATATATATGCATCACAATGTTGAGATACGTTTAGTCTTGATTCTAAAATGTAAAAAATCTAAGATGACGCATGTAAGTAGGCAGCTTTAAGCTATAATGACGATGGTCTGTTATTGTGGTACGTTCGTGGCTCCCCCGATTCTGCTCTAAGTGGGGTGTCATGTTATAGGTTGTAGTGCAACCCGGTTGTCTACGTCTCGGGCTTTTACAAGCAATTTGTATGTCTGTGTGCCCCCCGCCTCATTTGTGGCCCTCTTTCAAGAATTCCTGCACATACTTTCTCCACTGACCTGTTCCACGATGAATATCTGGTACTCCAACAACTGCCGTTGCAAATACGGGTGCATGTGCGCTAAGAATGGCCGCAGCTGCTCCTCTCTATCCCGATACGGGACAATGATGGCGACCCGTCGCCTAGCAACGCAGTGACGTGGCTTCCAATGGCCGCCTGGCAACATGTTCTCTGACAAGGGCGCCATGATTCGCCAGGTCAGCGCTCGCAGCGCCGTTGTGTTAGGCGTCTGTCTCCCGTCTGAAAAGTGGGCAACCGTTCTAATTTTTCATCAATCCCTGTCAAATTGACACTTTTGACTGTGCCATCCCCATACGATATTGAATTACAGGGGTCTGAAGGGGGGGGTCTATTGTCCGGTGTCCAGTGTCCAGTGTCCAGTGTCCAGTGTCCAGTGTTCAGTGTTGATCTTTCAACATTATCAATGTCGAAGTCGATTGTCCACGACGTTCCCTGTCACTATTTGGCTAAATGTAATGTCTTTTTTTTCCAAAATCTGTGTCGATGTCGCTTTTTCAGGTCCTCAGTGTCGGAATTTGGGGCTCAATGTCGAATGTCGATTTTTCAAATGTGCCTGTGTCGTGTGTCGCCATTTACGCCTAACAGATCCATAATTTCCTCTAACAGGTTTCAGTTGATCTATTTCTTGAACATAATGTGGTGCACGTAACTATACTTGCACTTAGTCCCGTGTGACGTGTTCTAGGGAAAACAGTCACGTTGCCGACCGTGAAGTGGTCTATAGTTACTGGACGAGCAGGTAGTGTACTATTATAGGAAGCTTGCGCCATTAACGACAAAGCTCTCGCCAGTAGTATTATGTCTTATGTCAGAACTGACGGACGGACTTGTAGCCCTAGTCTTCGAATTTGGCGACTTGGGGCTAAATTGCACCTTGATAATGAAGAGTTAATAGAAATTTATTATCGCGTCATCTCACATTCGGGTAATACTTACACATACACAACATGCATACATAATCATAAATGAAAGGTTTGGTCTATCCCCATTTAATTGCCCCGGGAGTTTCTCTGGTCTAACTTAACTTAAATGTGCGCACCGGATACCTAGGACACCACCATTTCATTTTATGCGCCGCTGTCCTAGTTTGGAGTAGTTGGGGTCGTTGTATGCTGAGCATCCATAAAAACAAAAACACTTGGTGTCTTAATGAGCGTGAGTTTATTGAGCTTTCAAGTCCATCAGGCCCAAAATAGTTAAGCTTAGATTTACCGATGAGTTACATTGAAACTATAAAAAGCACGAAGTATATACTATGGATCAACGTAAAATCCAACGTACTTGAGTTGGTTGGCTAGTTTGAAATAGGAAGCTTCAAGTAGATCAAGTAGTTTTGTCCAGTGGGCCAACATTGGTATACCGTCGGCCTAACAACATGCAGCCGCCAACTGACCGACGCATTGGACCACTGAATGTAAATAATAAATGAATACATATTTTAGACTTAACATAACATTTTTTAAACAAAATACACCAAATCAGTCAGATTCTTGATGACACCCTTCAATCATGCCCGCAATAAAAATGGAGATAGTTCGACGTGACCAATATCGTTCCGTAGCGAGTTCAAAGTGACCAATATCGTTCCGTAACGAGTTCCAAGTGACCAAAATATTGTACGCGGCGATTGACCGTGATACGGAACTCGGCCCAGGTTAATTTCATGGCAGCCAAAAAGAAACTAAATGCCGAGAATCAGGTCAAAATGCTCCAACAAAGTCGCATATCACCATCACGATAATAATTGTAGTGCAAATCACGGTCACAGGTGAAACGGAGGTCACGGATCACGAAAACAATTGTTTCCAATCCCACATCACGGATTTGCAGTTTTACCCCAATTACGATCACGAGAATTACTTCGATTTTGAAACACGTACATAACTGTCCTCAGTTCACGATCACGATAATAATTTTAGGTGCAATCACGGATCACGAAAAAGGTACCTGTCTGTACAGTGCTAAAGTTACTCACGCGGCGATTGGTTCCCCTTGATAAACGTTTTTAATGTAATAAAAAATAATGATGCAATCTATAAAAGTGAATGTCCCAAGGCTTGTTTAATCCATTTCATTTTCGACCTCGTGTACTTCGTCATCAACATCTGGATAGTGCTACCGTGCTTGTGTCCTGAACATGGAAGTACGCACACTGTCCTTAACGAGTTTTCCTTAATCACGATAACATGTCCATCTAGTTTATAAAACACCAATTTAAAAATGGTTATAAAACAGTTCTGAAATTCGGAATCAATTTTATGCATCCGCGAGATGTTATTAAGTCTGACTGTTGTGGGTATTAATTACGGCATCGACATTAGGACATCATCGCTTGCCGTTATTTTTCCTCGTGACTCGAATATAAATATACTTACATTTCTCAAAACAAGTCATTAATTTCATTTCGGTGACGTAATACGCGAACGTATGAGCAGCTTTCACCCTAGAGTCGGCTCTGTACATGAGACGCATATTGGTATATAACTAACTGAAGCTGTTCGGGGCATGTGTTGGGGGGTGAGGGGGGGGGTGCATGAGTTGTGTTGCGGTATGGTTTACAGATACTTTATCTCCACTCACAACCCGACCCCACACCCACCCTCGTGATATGAATTAGTAATGAGGAGAACAGTTGTGTGTACAGTATGATTCACAATGTATATTTTATACCTTTTGTACCATGGGCCCATAGTCCTAGTTTAATACCAAATACAAATATACAAACTCATTTTGCGAATCATAAATGCAGTACTAATACTTACAAGAAGCAATATCCCGATTTGCGGAATAATTCGTGTTACCTTCATATCCGTATTGTTTAGAGTTTTGTCTTCCCTTCTTATTGAGGTGGGTGTGTATACCATTGGGCGTATATTCAAGACCCTTTAACCACTTTTGGTCATATCGCGTCAATGGGAGAAGGAAGAGAGAGCGGAGCCATGTCCCCGGGGGCAACCCCCTACTCTTTGCGAAGAAGGACATGGGATCTTTTTCCTGCGACCACACAGACTGACATGGCCACAGCGGGGTTTGAGTCACTGATCCACGTGCCGTCAGGATCTAAGGTGGCCAGAGCACTCAAAGCGAGCGCTCTAGCCCACTGAGCTATCGGGGCGGTGGGTGTGTATAAGAGTATTAGGGTATGAATGACCATTTGTTGATAGAAATGGTGTCAATTGTATATGTTACAAAATGTAGCGTTGTGAAGTGGTATGTAAGAATACATAATAACATCGGTGTTGATACCGTCAGTCTATTATACTAAGAAATCACTACCACGTTGGAATGATCAAAAGGAGGAGTGGCCCTAGCATATTGCGCGATGTAAAAATGCAAACACAAATTGGTATTTGCATTGTGCCAGTCACCGAAGGGGTCTCACGTTGGGGTGTTCCTGGCACGTCACGCGCCACTTTACCCCCCCCCCCCCCCCGCCCTCTCCCCGACCCACCCGCACCCTCTGCCCTTCGCGCCAACACTGCACTTGATCACGAAGCCAAATTACACATGTATTTACTCTGGCGCAATAGGGCCCACGCGCGAGAAAGCGAGATCGCGAGAACGAGAATGCGAGAATACGAGAACGCGATAGCGATCGTGTTCTCACATTGTCGCATTCTCGCCCTCGCGTTCTCGCGATTTCGCGTTATCGCCATCTCCCATTCCCGCCCTCGAGATTTGGCCTTTGCGATTTCGCCTTCGCGATGTTGCGTGCGCGCTCTATTTTTTGCGAGATATCGAGTGGCACAGATATGCCACCATAATAAAGCACATATCGTACGCCATGTCTAATGTAGAGCACCCAACTTTGGAACTAAACATGGCCAGTCGTATGATCCATTTATGATATCATTTCATATGCTGCTTTGGGTCTTTAGATTGGTTGTTTATTCAGGACGCTTTAACCACTTCAGATCATATCGCGTCAATGGGAGAAGGAAGGGCTTGTTTTGTGTTGAATGGTTAAATACAGAAATAAAACAACAAACCTATTCCATCCTCGCTATACGTACTATAAGTACACATGTACCTACTAACGCTAAGTCAGTTACTTACGCAGATCGCCGGATACGCACGGACACAGAACTGTGACGTCACTTTGATCCAGTGCCAAGTTCCTGGTTCGGAGTATGGCGCTCTCGCTTTCCCGCTCCAGACATTGAGTCTCGAACCGATTCAGATATCCAACGACATCCCCGCCTGTATCATTCTGGATTACACTTCTCCAAGGGCGATTCCAGAATCGCTCGCTATCCTGCCGCTGTATCCGGATATATTCGGTGAGAATATATCCCGACTCGTCATGTGCTTCGGCAACGACTTCATCATCCACGGATGACGCTTCGGGAACCATGGTAACCGCGACGTCGTTCTTGTGCGTAAAAGTGTCATGAGTATCCATGGCAATGTATTGTTCGTGGTCTATGTGTCTGTCGTGCTTGTGAAGTGTAGCTGTAGGGAGTTTCTCATCATGCTGAGCGTTGATGCTGGCTGCTGGGACCCTGACAAGGCGTGACGTGGCCAAGGGAAGCACCACCCTCCAGTAGATAATGGCGACCGGAAGACATCCGCCGAGAAATAACAGCAACAGACACGTCTTATGCGATGAATGACTCCTCATCTTGAGTTTAAGTTTAATTAATAGATAGCTGGTGTTTCTCGGCTCTGGTCTGATGCGAGTGATACAATAGACCGATCCAGGCTGTCAATCAGTCACTGACGTCACTGTTGCTTTTATCCAATCATGTGACGGAAAAACATCTTCCTCGTGCGTTATGTCCGACAAACAAAGCAACAGCATGTCATTTTCTTGTCAGTTTCAGAGCTGCGTACTTATCACTTGTATCTACCATCACTGATGATTGGCAATTCCATACTCACGATTCACGAAAAAGGACTCAAGCGTGAGCGGGGCTTAGTGTCGGAGTGTGAACTACGAGACAGACGTGTGGTAATAAGTCCTGCTGTTGATTAAATCCTGGTCACTGTGCCGTTTATCGGATAGAGGAGAGGCTTCCACAGATGTTACATTACTGATTGTGCGTGCGCAATGGTTAGGATGTCAACAGTCGCTCTCTTAAAGCGTTGAATGGTATAGATTATATGGCGCGTCGGAAAAAAGGGTAGGTTGTGAGGGATGGAGGCGGATGTGTTGGTGATCGTGAAGTGGGGGGGGGGGGTGGTAAAGGGGGTGGGGTGGCGGAGAGGGATGGGTGGTGGTGGGGAGGAGGGGGGGGGGGGGTGGGAGTGGCGAGGAGAGCGAAAACAGACAGCCTGCATGTAGCGTGCCTTAGCGTAGAAGCCGGACTTTCAGCGGATAACCGCCAGTCTAGCGCCGCTGGTGTCGATGGCTTTGACTGATCTATCAGACCTGACCCGCATGTATATAGCGAGCGGGCTCCCGGGGTAACATTGCGTTTGGTTTATATAATATTGATAAGCTGGTCGCTTTGAACTGGCTTATCTCGGACACCGATAAGCCGAGCCCAGGGTGGGCGGGGGCCAGGCCCTATAATGGCCATCATCAGTCATGGCTATCAACGCAATGTCTTTTGTCCTTTCGCTTCCCATCGCGGGATATAGCGTATGCTGGGTAAACTAGGTCTCCCTGTTAAAGATTCAAGCCCGGATCCATAGTTTGGCTTCTTTCATGGAGCCGTGACCATTGGGTGAATCATGGCATCGTGACCGTTGTTTCAATCATGGCACCTTAACCCTTTGTTTAATCATGGTATCGTGACCATTGTTTCGATCATGGCGCCGTGATCATTGGTTCAATCATGACATCGTGACCATTTGTTCAATAGTGACATCGTGACCATGTTTTAGATCATGGCGCCGGGACCATTGGTTCAATGGTGACATCGTGACCATTGTTTCATTCATGGTGCCGTGACCATTGTTTCGATCATGGCATCGTGACCATTGGTTTAATCATGGCACCGTGACTATTGTTTCAATCATTACATCGTGACCATTGCTCCAATCATGGCGCCGTGACCATTGGTTCAATCATGACGCCGTGACAATTGGTTCAATAGTGACATTGTGACCATTGTTAAATCATGGTGCCGTGACCATTGTTTCGATCATGGCATCGTGACCATTTGTTCAATCATGACGTCGTGACCATTGTTTCGATCATGCCATCGCGACCATTGTTTTAATCATGACATCGCGACCATTGGTTGAATCATGGCGCCGCGAACATTGATTCAATCATGACATCGCGACCATTGTTCTAATCATGACACCGTGACCATTGGTCCAATAGTGATATCGTGACCATTTGTTCAATCATGGCGATGTGACTAATTGTTCAATCATGGTACCGTGACCAATGGTTCAATCATGGGACCGTGAGTATTGGTTCAATCATAGCGCTATGACCATTGGTTCAACCATGGCACTGTGGCCGTTGGTTCAATCATTGCGCGTTGACCATTGGTTCAATCATGGCACCGTGACCATTGTTTCAATAATGACATCATGACACATTGTTTCAATCATGACATCGTGACCATTAGTTCAATCATGGCACCGTGACTATTGTTCAATCATGGCGCCGTGACCGCTGGTTTAACCATTGCAGTATGTCCATTTTTCAGTGTGGCTACTAGCCGTTAGCGGTCTACTTTGGTCCATATCTCAGTGACATTGGCCCACTTTGATGATATATTGATAGCAATTAGTGGCTAGTCGTCACAAACATGTCTGTTTGTGCCTAGACGTGTTATGTCTGTGATTGCACGTTGTCTTGACTTCGTCGTAACATGAAAAATGTTTCGTTGCGGAGTGACTGGTATTTTTTGTCTTGTTTGAGCTAGGCCTTCATGTGGAGATAAAGTACACAGTGACGACCGCCGGACAACACTCTTCCGGGTACAAAGAAAGCTCCCCCGCGACCACAACCTCCCGCATGAAAGGCATGCACGACACGGATGTCCTGCACGAATATGTTAATGGTGATCAAGTAGAAACTCAACAAGTTGTCTGACCTAAAATCTCTACTTCCACAGATAACTTTGTGGACTTAATCAAGCGTCTAGACTTGGGGGTAGTGGGGGTGTGCGAGAGCGGGGGGCTGATACTGGTTTAAGGATTTCATACAGCACATGTGGCTGAAGGAGGCTTGAGAATGATACATTGGATTGGGTTGGTTGGTTGGTTGTTTATTCAGGACGCTTTTACCAACTCTGGTCATGTCGCGTCAATGGGAGAAGGAAGGGAAGAGCGGAGCCATGTCCCCGGGGCTAACCCCCTACTCTTTGCGAAGAAAGACATGGGATCTTTATCCTGCCACCACACAGATATGGCCACGGAAGGGCGCGTCGTGATCAGATGGTGATAGTGGTGTTATAGGTTTTGTTACCCACCGTATTATGTCATGAACCCGAAGGCCTTAAGCACGTATAGATTCATTTAATCAAATCTAGTCATAGTCTTCCTAGTGATGTGAACCCCAGTTCAAACTTATGCCATTAACCGACAGAAGCGGCAATCTGTAGGTTCTGAAACATGTGCCACTGAGGATAGCATAATTCGCATTGAAACTTAGCGTAGAGAGTGAGGGGAATATATGTTAGACAAGGTAATCTGCAATAATTGTAAAAATAACGATTTCTCGCAAATACCATCATTTAATAGTGAATCTTGCGGGCATCATAACGTAGAAGATGTAAAGACCCCATGACGTATAAGTTTGGGCTATACTGGCTTTAGTCATTCAACTACAAGTCATGACGCACTCAGAGTATGAAAGTCATAACGCATTCAGCCGGAACTAACCTGCCGCCAGATTTGGAGGGTTTGCCTGGGGTGATATTTCCTGTGCGGATTTCCCTGGGGTCGGTATGCCTGGGGTGGCTTTGCCTGGGGTGGCTTTGCCTAGGGTGGCTTTGCCTAAGGTAGCTTTGCCTAGATTGGAATTTTGGATTGGTAAACAAACATGAAAGAAGGTTGAATAGCTTCCATGTTCGTTGTCTGCGAGATATTTTAGGCATATCTTGGCAAGACAATGCAACGAATACTAGTGTTAGGCAGGGCAAGCCTATCAAGCATTCTTGCCATTGTGAAGCAAAGACGTCTTCGTTGGCTTGGGAACGTTCATCTCATGAAGATGAGTATTCGAAAGGATGTGCTCTACGGTGAGACCGCCGACGGCAAAAAGCCAACTGGACGGCCAATGCTCAGGTTTAAGAATGTTTTCAAGCGTGACATGAAAACTTTCGGCATCGATTCGAATTCTTGAAAGGATCTAGCATCCCCAAAGATGGAATGGGCACGTCTCGTGCGACAAGGAATGGCCTACCACGGCGGGCTCTGGGCGTCCAGTGAGTACTCACCAAAAACCTATCGACAGGTCATCGATGCGTCGACTGCGGTAAGCTCTGCCGATGTGGCATGCGGAAGTGTCCCCCCATGCGCAGCTGTCCCCCTTACATAAAATACATGATATTGAGACCATCTCCGATCCATGTATTCGTACGATGCCGTTATGATAGATACAGGGGGACATCTCCGCATGGGGGACAATCCCGCATACCACACCGGTCACAGATTCAGTCATAAGCGCAAATGCCGCGACGCAAATCATATTACTTAAACCAAAACAAAGCTGGAAATCCATATTCTGTTTCATACAGGCGGAGGTCGGCCATCAGCACATTAGATGTCGTGAATTAGGCTACATGCATTGCGCTTGTCCTGCGTGTGAGACACTTCCCCCGCAGAACTCGGAGC
The DNA here is from genome assembly GCA_964019135.1 of Arenicola marina. Classification (NCBI taxonomy): domain Eukaryota; kingdom Metazoa; phylum Annelida; class Polychaeta; family Arenicolidae; genus Arenicola; species Arenicola marina. The sequence continues at coordinate 15,203,741 of OZ025250.1, forward strand.
GCTTCCTTATATGACAAATCTTAGTCATATCGCGTCAATGGGAGAAAGAAGGGGAGAGTGGAGCCATGTCCCCGGGGGTAACCCCATACTCTTTGCGAAGAAGGACATGGGATCGTCATCCTGCGACCGCACAGACATGGCCGCAGCGGGGCTTGAACCATCGATCCACGTGCCGTTAGGCTCTCAGGTGGCCAGAACACTCTATGCGAGCGCTCTTACCCACTGAGCTATCGGGCCGGACGCGGCGTCAATGGGAGAAGCGACTGAGATCGCTGATTGAAGATGAGGCTGTTGCTTGGACTTTTCGTACTGGGCCTCGTGGCCCTGACCTGCAAGTACCCAGAATTGACGTTATTTCTTGTGCGTTTGATCTTTTATATATATATATTTGTATAACAGGTGCATAGCAAAAGAGAGTGCCAACAATATGTGGTTGATAAATAGCTTATCCGTAACCAGTCCACCCAGCATTATCTCCCTTTGCACCAACACTGTGCGCAAGTCACAAACTAAATGAAATCTAATTGCTTATTCCATAATTTTGCAGAATAAATGACACGAATTTTCAGCTGCAATCGCTCAACATGTACATAAATCAACTGTTATCCCATAGAAACTTCATCAGCCTCTGGTCTATCACAAACGTTCCAGTTATTTTTTTATATTGAAACCTTGTTAGTTGATTTTTCTACAGTTCACTGATCAGTTGGTATGTGTAATTTGACAAACAAGGTCAATTTCTATTAACATGCTTTTCCTTTATTTTGAGTTAAACGAAAGTGCATATATTTGTAGTTGAACGAAAGTGTAGTGAGTCTTTTTATAGAGCATACATTTTCTGACTTTTTATTGTCTTTAAAGCTTTCGCAACCTCGAGTGATACAAGCCCTTCTTTCAGCATGTGGGATCGGAAATGCATGCATGTACACAACTTGTTTTGTAACAGTTTGTCATGACACGGAATAAATCTGTGACTTACATCAAACCGGTAGGCACCAATTCATATTATCGCGTAACAAAGTTACTTGCAGTAAATTTTCCTGAATTGGAAATTGTAATTTTGATTTTCCTTGCACCACGCCTCAAACACTTCCTTGCGGAAAAGGTTGCGAACAGCTAATGTGCAACTTGCTAATTTAGTGTACTGAAGTGTTGATACTGAGGTCTTGTCGCTAAAATGTTTACCAACTTCTCGTTAGTCGCCGCGGATGTCATGGACCTAGAGAACCTTGCCGAATCTGATGTCGAAAACGGAGCTGGACGTTGCTCTGAGGAGTGTATGTGAGTAATCCATTAGCATTATACGAGAAGGAATGATGATTTCACCGTTCTCGTTCTCGTTCCCACCGTCTTTTGTTTCACTGTGTTGGTACCCTCACTGTGTAGGAGGAGGATCGGTGCGGAGTGTGGATGACGGCATTGGAGGTCAATAAAGAAAGCGTCCGTGTGACCCTGACGTCAAGTGGACTATTGGACATACATGATACCGACTTAAAACGTATGAAAGTATGTCGCAAATAAAAACATACTAAAAACAGTTATTTGTTGATTGCATTCATGTATCAGTTAACCGGAAACCGGATCCGAAGTGTTACAAAGTATGTGCTTTCCTACGGCCATTTTGACATCGTATATTGACTGGGTGACGTTATGCCATGGGGTGTGTGTATTGACTGGGTGACTTTATTGATTGGGGCAAGTTTTTGACTGGGTGACGTTATGCCTGGGGGAGAGTATTGACTGGGTGACGCTATGCCTTGGGGTGAGTGTGTTGCCTGGGTGACGCTATGCCTTGGGTGGAGTGTGTTGACTGGGTGACGCTATGCCTTGGGGGGAGTGTATTGACTGGGTGACGTTATTGATTGGGGTGAGTGTATTGACTGGGTGACGTTATTGATTGGGGTGAGTGTATTGACTGGGTGTGACGTTATTCTCTAAGAAGGCTCATGACTGGGTGATGTTATGCTTTATGAAGCGTATTGACTGGGTGACGTACCTTGTGGTGAGTATTGGCTGGGTGATGTTATACTAGTTCAATTGATGTCCGGGTCAAAGGGACTCTTTATGGACCGCGTTGTGTCCTCTCGGCATTACTTAACAATACAACTGACAACAGTACAAACTGTATTAAAAAAGGAGCAAAACGAATGGTGGTTTTTCACTCCGTGGCGTTGCACTAGGTGTTGGATATCTTTCTTGCTTTAACCTTACGCAGTTACCCAATTACAATGGTGGAGGCAATGAAGCTGATATCATGTTACAGACACGGCTTTTAGCGCCTGTCTTGGAAACTGACCCAATTTTCCCATCTTCGTTGCAATACGCAGCTTTATTGTGACACTGACAATGAATGACTCGTGAATGGTGTGTATTTAACCTTCAATAATGTCAGTTACTACTGTGCATCGACTGCGTCCTGGTAGTCATGGTGGTGGCGGCAATGCGTCCCAGTTCATCATCTACGCATAACAAGAACAAGAGCCGAAATCAGCCGGAGGCTGAGGCTTACTGACAGAAGTGATTTTGTTACAGACGATCAGGAAAATTCATTTGCTAAATTATGATCCTATTTGGTCTAAATATGGCCTGCAGCGGTCAGTGTAGCTTAGAATATATCATACAAACGGGCATTTCAGCCTACAATCGCACCTACAAGGGGCACCAGTGAGGGAATCGAAAGTGCCCATTTTCTCGTCATTGGCGTCCGAGCCAGGGGGGTCCCCTTTGTGCGGCGCCATGGTTCCCAGGCTAAGGGCAATACGTCAATTGTGAGCACAGGTATGTTCATATATAGTTCAGCCCGACTAAGTACCGTAACAATCGCAGCTCTAACTTGCTTTCCCGATTTTTGACGAATTTTCCAATTTGGCCAGAATCTCTATACTTTATCATTAGGCTTAGTTCCGTTGCCATGAAACGTCATCGTGACGTCACATGACACCACTGACGCTTACCAAAATAAACAATTTGGCTTCTTATTTTCTCACCTTACCTGCGTATGTAACTCTAGTGGTCGTAGCTAGTGCCTAAGTAGTATGGCGGTAGGACTGTCAGCTCTTTAGATATGGCTTAACCCAATTACCGGAAATTGCTATTCTTCATCATTACGAATAAATGAAAAACGAGCAGACGAAGAAAGGACTCTGTAACCAAGATGAAAACGATAATAATGTTTCACTGCCAATAGTGATGTGTAGACATATATTCCCTACCATTATCCGCAAAGATCTGAGCTCTAGCTTGTTTTTTTCTGACTTTTGACGATTTGTGTAATTAGACGGAATCCGTATACTTTATCATTTATTCGGTTGCCATGGAAACGAAACTGAAACGCGCGTTCGTCGTGGGCTCACCCTAAGACTCTTGTACTCTTCAACACTTCTAACCATGGTGAAGGAAAGTGAAATCGCTCAACCGGAAGTATGTCAAATTGAATGAAGTTTTATTTTCCCCATAGGGTCCCATGTTAAACGTTTTCGACTATATACCGAAAGGTTATTAGGTTATGTCACAATGTTTACCATTGGTGGCTCATCTCGGTCCAGTTCATCCACAACTGCAAGCATAGAACTGGCATAGGTCGCCCGGGGGAGCCCTAGCCAGCGCTGAAAAATCCCTATCCATAACCATTGGCCAAATTTCAGAAAATTCCTGTGACGTCAGTTCGTATTCAAATAACATATGGTATCCATTGTTTCTACTAGGTACCATATTTAACCAAAGAAAAAAGAAATCCTGGTAGTGTTTGACGAAGGCACTTGTGAAATATGCGACAAAGCATTTTTCCCAGCTTGGGAGATGGGGGGCTTTAACATGAGAAGTCCCTCGCGCCTCTCTGGAACCGGAAGTAAGATAGGAACACAGTATTTTTATGATGCATGAAAACATAGGATTCCACTTGCTACAAAATGACTCAACTCCTTTTTATCCTTTTTTGCCGATTTTTGACGACTTTTTCAATGTACCGAAAGTGACGTCATCGTGACGTCATATAACGTATCCGAAAAATCTCAGATTTCATAGAGACTATTCATATTTCGATGAGAATCCGGAACATCTGAGTGATACCTTTAGAGTAAATTGGTCAAATCGCAAAAAAACGGTTCAAGGTCATATTTTGGGATTTTTCAGAAAAGACAAAACGTCATGTAGCTCGAAAATGAGTACGACCCGTCAAAAGTGGTCAATAGCTGAAAGATGCGCCTTAAATAGTAGCACATTCTGAAACTTACCTGAACTCTTTAGGTGTAATATTAACGGAGATAAACGCGTTCTTAAAAATCTCTGTGACCTTCACCTTTGACCTACATATGCCAATAACGAACTTAGCCGAGCTATTTCATATATCTATCAGTAGGGTAAGTCTGACAACCGTAACTGTCACCATGCGCCCTGGACCTTGATGACAAACATATTAACAAACAAAGAAGAGATATTCGACGATAGGTCGAGGACGAAAATCCATAAGCGTTGTCGCAGTTCGGTTGGCTCGTATGATCGTATGACTTACGGAATAGGGCATGTCAGTTCTCGCGGGTTCTACTTCCGGCCTGGCATTTTGGGGACAAACAAACGAACACGTGCTTTTTGTTCAGTGCGCAGCCTGACTCGCCCCCTGCGTAACAATGGATACCACGCACCGAGCGCTGTCATACTAGTTACGACATAGGACGCGGAACCAGGCAAGCTGCGCGGCCGGCGAGGCAAACAAGGGGTGGGTCGCAAATCGTCTTTTCTGCTCCTTAAATAAACAACTGTTAACTTTTTTGTGTCGATATGTTGGTAGATGACACTTTGAACATGCCATTTTCCATAATATTGGCCACGTTCAGTAATCTAGGCGCACAACAGGTAGTAGCTGGTTTCCCAATGTTTACACTGATCTGGAGTGATCGGGTGACAGGTATGGACAGCCTTTGCCGTCAAAATTACAGTTTTTTAATCCTGAATGCAACTACCATTCAAATAACAAAATTTCAAAAGAACAATATTGTAAATTCACTGTGCTAACATTATCTTTCTAAATTGCCTCAGTTATGTTACAATCATAGTTTTGATGGGTATTTTGACAAAGAGTTTCATGAGAACCAAAAAATAGACCAGTACTGTGACCCATTTCCACAGAGTGAGCTACCTACATGTACTTATCGGCTTACCGGTATAATGCTTTGGATCAAATAGCTACACGCATTTTTAAGTTAAACTGGGGCGGCAAACTTAATATCCAAGAAGTATATACATGTATGCAGTCGACTTCAGTCATACCTCAGTTTAACGGGTCCTTTCAAATATGCTAGCAAAAAAAGATAATCTATGCTTCCTCTTTATGGGAATGGTGGAATTAAGGCTTTATTTAAAAAAAAAAAAAAAAAGTTTTTAGATTTTTATAGGTGTACACTGGTGTTGATATCATTAATTTGTATAGCTGTATAGTCTACGTGCAGCTTACTAGTAGCTTTAGTTCCGCATAAATCTTTAATTGCAACATTTCCTCTTTTTTTTTATTAATTAAATTACACTTTCTTTTGCTACTTTTGACATAAACGCACAAGGAAACGCTCAATGTAATCATACAGAATCAATAATAATTCAGTGTATGACCTTCATGAGTCAGTACTTTTTTGCTCATACATTGCATAAACATGATGATAATCAGTCCAAGTTTCTATTTGTCTCTTTGCATTGGATTTGTATCTATCATATCAGTTTAATTGGGTTCACAACATATGGTATAAAACAAAATCTCCAGGTATTTCAAATGTAGCAGATACAAAAACTAAGTGAAGGTACAAAACAAGAGATACTTCATACTTCATCAAATTCATAAAATTTCCTTTTAAGGTTGTCCAATTAATTTTGATTAAATTACACCTTTCATAGCTACTTTTGTCCTGATGTCTATACATGAAACATATAATTAAAAAAACCTTTTAAAAAATGTAATATATGGATAACAATGAACCCATAAGGAATTCAGTAACATTATGAAATACATTTATATATATATTATATATGGAGATATATAGAGACATTTTTATTTAACCAGCATAAACATAAAAAATCCCAATAAAGGGATCATAAATATATATTTTACATTTTGTTAGGTCAATTTCATCTCTTAATTCTCCTGCGTTCAACTACAGTAATGATAAGGGCATATTCCTTGGTTAATAAATCCTGTGTACCTTAATAAATATAATAATCATCAACTTTGGGTGACAAATATTGTTCATGACAGTTGCAAATTGATATCTACATTGAAATTAATGCTGCATAACTCTGTAATGATAGATGTCATTATTATATTGTCCGACTTAATTTTGATTAAATTACATCTTTTGGTACTGTTGTCCTGGGGTCTATACACATGATATATATGAATAAAACAAAAAATACAAACTAAGAAAAATAAAATAAAATAAAAATAATAACAAGTAGCACATAAGGACACAAGTAACATTAAACCTATTTTGGCAGGTTTATATACATATATTTTCATTTAACCAGCATTCACATCACAAATAACAATAAAATGATACTAATCATCAATATATATGGCACATATGTTGTTACCTTTATTCTTTTCTCTAACACATAGCTACAGTTGTGACAAGAGCACCAAGACATATTGCTTTGCTAATAAATCATGTATGTCGTAATAAATAAACTGGTGTCGTATAGTCACTTTTTCAGACTTCTGCTCGGTTCCTATAGTATATATTATAACATGTCCCATTTTGAAAAGACCAGTTTACAACACTTTAAAATATAACTGGACATTGCAATTCAGTAGGCTATAATAACCAACTTTCTACTTTCTGTGATGACAAACGTTATTCATGACATTGGCAAATTCATCAATTTTCTTGACATGTTCTAGAGTTTTATGCAGTCTGTTAACTTTTTTATTTCTTCATAGATTTAGTTGATTTGCATACACATACTTTGTAATCATGTCTAATTTATATTTACATACTTTGCAATGTTTTATTGGTATGTTCACTTAATTGCTCACTTGCAAAAAACTCAAAATTTCAATATAATAAAAATTTGAAAAAAAATCATAGATCAAATCATATGTAAAAGACATATCATTTCCCATATGCTTAGATCTATGCGTGATATATATCTCAGACAAAAATGTAGGTACATTGTACACATTATTTGACATCAAATATTTGCTACATACAAAGGGCATGATTGAGGATTTATATAATGTCACAATATTTAAGTTAATACAGTTAAGGTTTTTTTAAATTTTATAATGTTATTTCCATTCAAAGCTTTATTTAAATAACGGTTAGTTACAATTGGTCAAAGCCTTCAAAATGGATTTCTTGATTGGACAAAAATGTAATGAAATCATTCGTGGTAAAATAACGATTAAGTATTATTGAGCTCACTTGAAGTGGCTCTATCGTACCTGCTCATAAAATCACCCATATGCATCAGCAGTATGATGCTAAGAAACATTGGATATATGTTCGTCAATTACAAGATGAATCCATATGTCGAAAACAATAACCGTTTCCCCATTTTCGCGAATTATGGTTTATTCCGCTTGTCATCTGTAATTCGGCCGTAAGCAACACAGTCAGGCCAGCTCAAATATTGGGTATTCAGCGGGCTGTAGTGCGCCAAGTTTACTGACCGCAGTTATTGATACGGAAAAATACAATTTCAAAGTGTCTTTCAACAATATATTGTCACTAGATAGTTAACAGGTGCTTATTTAAGTTGCATACAGATCTAGAAGGGACCCACCCTTTTCTCGCCTCGCTCACCACGCAGTTTGCCTGGTTCCACGTCCTAAATCGTGACTAGAATGACAGCGTTTTGATTCGTGAAGCAGGGAGCGAGTGAGCTACGCAGTGAAAACTTAAGGTCGCATATAACGTCGTTGTCCCCAAAATCTGATCTCGTGAGGTATCGCACACATAAAAGGAGATTCACTTGCATGCCCTATACATGTCAAACAACTGCAAGACAACGTCACGATGACGTCATGGGTAAATGTGAAAGGTGCATTTATGGCGACGCCACTGGTTGTCAGGTTTAATTTCGGCGAAATTGCATTTAAGGGGCGATTTGTGCTAAATAATACCTTCGACAGACAATGTGGGCACTGTAGGCGGAGCTTACATCCAGTTTGAAGTCAGGACCGCTTCTCTTGAAGCAATATTATTACGGTACTATGGCATTTAACTTTTATTTATTATGACGTCTTCGTGACGTCACATGACGTCATTTGACGTTCACGACAATATTCGCAATGGCTTCTATTTTGTTAAATATACCTACTTATGAACTCGGGTGATGGTAGCTATTGCAAAATTAGCTGAACATCAAGCAAGCCCTACCTTTCGTAAGGGCATGTTAGCTATGACGTTGACGCACGCTAATCCCCCTCGCCATAAGGTGTCTCTGAAAGAGACGTGTAACGTCAAATATACCGGGAGTTGCCATACCGTATAATAGCTGATAGTCCCGCGGATAAGCTAATAACCGTGCATGTTGTGGTAAAAGCATGAAAGTGGGCACACATATTCGAAATTTATGTCTAATCAAATTGGGGCGTCTGCCCTCCCCTAGCTTGGAGTGTGTCCCCTCTGCTTACTCCTTAAACTCCCTACCCCCTCGATAGTTGTAGCCTATTGTGTTTAGGCTTACCAATTTAGGTGCTTGGGTTACCAGATAGTGTGTGTTATTGTTGAAATAGCCGCCATTATGGCAAACTGAGGGCGCCTTACTCTTGGAGACAATTTGTTGAATTCTTTGACCCCGAAAACCAATACACAGACTTAAATAGAGTGATCCCTCTTCGTTTTGGAGATGTTGATCTTGGAAAATGGCGGTTGCGTTGTCCAAACTTACACAATAACATTTCTTGTCTTAGCGATCCGGAAAACCATCAGTGTTAGTTTTCAAAATATTGGGTATATTTCGGGGTCATGTCGGCCGTTTTGAAACATGGCGTATGCTATGCAACAGGATACCCCATAATGATTTTGTTTCGAATTCAGCGACCCCGCTGAACCTATGCACAGATGTCAAAAATTGGTTCTATCCCCCTTGTTTCCCGTACGAAAATATCATATAGAAATTCCATAAAAAAAATCTCAAGGTTTCCATCGATTTTTCTTTTCAAATTATAAATATTTTCCTTTAGAGTTTCCATAGAATGTCCATAGCATTTCCATAGAATTTCCATAGAATTTTCATAGAATTTCCATGGAGTCTTCATAGAAATTCCATAGAGTCTTCATAGAATGTCCAAAGAATTTCCATAGAAATTCCATGGAGTCTTCATAGAATTTTTCGATAGAGTCTTCATACAATTTCCATAGAGTTTTCATAGAATTTCCACAGAGGTTTCATAGAATTTCCATAGAGTCTTCATAGAGTTTCCGGGGGCCTCCCTAGCTATTGTAGTGATTAGCGTACTCGACCGCAGATCAAGGTCCTGGGTTCAAATCCGGACTCGGGCACATAATCTGGGGCATGTTTCATTCCTTCATCCTCCATCGTCCCGAAGGTTCCATGGCCCGATTTAACCTTCATGTGCACAAAAGTGGCCTAAACCACCAGCATTTCATAATTTTTCCATGGAGTTTCCAAAGAAAGCGCACGTCGCGGCTGTGCTTGGAACAGAGTTCAAGGTCGCCCTGGGTGAGTCCAACATCAGCTCCGACTCGGCTGAACGGGCACGGCCGTTGGGCAGACCTTCACATCTCATCCTGCTAATGTTATTGTTCAAAGGATTGGCTCCGCCGCTACTCTCACTTCGCAGCAGGCAACTGGTGCGAAAGTCAATATGCCGGCAAGGCTTCCAACGTTCCTTCAATGCGAAATTTTAAATCTGCCAGTATCACCTTATATAGTGCCGTGCCGTCGGTATCCCTTCATATATCGCTTGCAGGAGTCTTCTTACACAATATATTCCAGAATTCGTCAAACCACTCGTTCGCTTCTCGCAGAGAACGCAGCCTACGTGTGTTAAATCCAGAGCTCGTTGTTGTGCCTGCCGTCAGTTGTAAGGCCGGTATGGAAACTATTCAAACTCGATGGAGACTATGGAAACTCCATAGAAATTCTCTGAAAACTCTATGAAAATTCTATAAAGGTTCTATAGGAAAACGTTTAGAAAAATCGATAGAAACCTTTAGAATTGTTTTTAGTGAAATTTTGTAAGATATTTGCCTACGGGGTGTAATGATGTCGGCAACCTAGGGATATACCCAAAAACAAATTGCAGTACTAATCAAACCTGCTTTTTCTTATTCCATATGTATCTAGTAGTGGTGTTTCCAAAATCTACCAAATCCATTTATTGGAACATATTTTTAAGGGGGTGGCTTAATTACTTTACCCTACTAACCCACAAGAAGCAATGTATTTTTACATAAACGAAATGATAGGGATGCGACTCAGCTGAGACCCGCACTACGAATTGTGACCTGCATACCCATATTTCCAGTGTGATGTGATGGAGAGTTATTTAATCTACAAAATGCAACAAACATTGATAAAATATCTTGTATATTCAAGTTTTTAGGACATTTTAAAATAGGAACCTCTTTTCCTGCTTTACGGCTGTCGATCGACGCAGTGTATTTGCATGGCGAGCCGGATGGGCCTCCGGTTTGACTTTTCGATACATGGTCCGATATTCACAATTCAATCGATTATTGACGCGTTTTATCCTGATCACATGAATACAATACGTATGTGGGAGGGGAACGGGTGGGGAGGGGGGGGGTTAAGAAATGACAATCTTTCTTTCTCCACGACCAACAATGTATATTTCATCTCTATCAAATGTGAAATGTCAAGGGGGAAGGGGGGGGGGGGTAGGGAGTTTAAGGAGTAAGCAGAGGGGACACACTCCAAGCTAGGAGAGGGCAGACGCCCCAATTTAGGGGAGTGGACACCCCCTAAGTTAGGGGTGGTGTCCCATGAACACCCAACCCTCGTTTTCAAATTCCTAAATCCGCCCCTACTACTGCAAAGAGATCTGTTGGGGGGAGGGGGGGGGGGCGTGGGCCGACACGTTCGGGAGGATTGGTGCACAAGCCAAGTTCTAGCAAGTTCTCCCAAGTTAGGAGAGGGGAGACACCGTAGGTTCGGGGAGGGAACAGACCTCAAGTTGGGGTGGTGCCCCAAAATGGGGGAGACACCTCAAGTTAGGGGAGGCGAGATAACTGAAGTTAAGGGAGGGGGGGAAACACCAAGTTCGGGTAGTACCCCAAGTACTGGGGAGGGGAGACACTCCAACTTAGGGAAGGGGAGACACTCCAATATTACGGGAGGGGAGGCACCACAAATTAGGAAAGGGGAGGCAACCCAAATTGGGGTGGTACTCCAAGTTAGGAGAGGGGAAATACCCCAATATAGGAGTCGCGACTGAGTAGGGGCAGTGTTTCAAGTTTGGGGAAGAGAGATACCCCAAGTTAGGGGAGGAGAGACGCCCCAAATTAGGGGCGGGAAGACACCCCACGTTGAGGTGGTACTCCAAGTTTGGAGAGAGGAAAGGCCTCAAGTTATGGGGGGGGGGGGCGGCGCGATAAAGGTGAGGGAAGACACCCCAGGTTGGTGTGGTTCCTCAAGTTTGGGAAGGGGAGATACCAAAAGTTTGGGGAGGGAAGAGGCCTCCAGTTATAGGAGGGGAGACACCCCAAGTTGGACCACCCGAACGGGGGGTGGTACCCCAACTTAGGGTGGTATCCTCAAGTAAGAGTAGGGTAGACACCCTAAGTTAGAGCAGGGGAGACACCCAGAGTTAGAAGAGGGTAGACACCATAAATTAGAAGCGGAGGGACACCACAAGTTAGGAGAGGGGCGACACTCAAAGCTTGAGTGATGCCCAAAGTTACGGGAAGGTAGACACCCCAAGTTAGGGGTGAGGAGACTCCCCAGTTAGGGGAGGGGAGAAACCCCAAGTTGGGGTGGTAGCCCAAGTTAGGGGAGGGAGACACACCATGTTGGGGGTGAGGCACCCTTGATTTGCGTAGACGTTTCACTTATTAAAAGTTAAACGTTGTAGATAGAGATGAATCAAACCGGTATTGGTGACGGTGAAACTGCAAATGATGATCGATCGATCGAGGCACCCCCCCCCCCCCCCCTCAATTATAGCATTTTAAGAAACACAAATTTACCATGCCTATCTAGACCGTTATGGCGGTAAATCTACCCAAATATAAGACACATATATAGTCGATTAAATTGTGGAAATCGGACAATTTATTGAAAAGTTACAGACTGTCACACTTGAGTCCCATCCGGCGGGCTGTGCAAAAACACGGTGTCTGTCGACAGTCGGAAAACCGGGAGACGGGTCCCTCGTTAAAAAAGCATGTAGAAACTTTAATATTAAAGATATTTTATTTGGGTTTGTTGTATTTAGTAGACGAAATAACACTCCATTAAATATAGTAGGCCAAGGGTACGCAGGTCTAAATTTATAGTTGGGGTCTCAATAAATATAACGCTTCTCTGCCACTTGGTGTTCGGACAAATACGTAATACATTCTGGTGTTTCGGGGGTAGGGTAAACTACCAGCGTAAAAGTTCCAATGAATAGATTTTGGTAGATTTTGAAAATAATATTTACAAATACCGAAGGAATGTGAACAAATAGGTTTGATTACTATTGCAATTTGTTTCGGGTAGACCCCTGATTCAGCACAGGCTGCCCGGGCTGTAAAGAGTATTTCTACAAACCTGCAAACATACTTGATTATAACCGGCTACGAGAGGAAAAAAATGGCTCTGTCGAAATATTATCTCTATATACGTTGAATAGCAAGCAATTGCTCTATAGAAGTATCCCTACATCTTCTACAAAAATAATGTTTTCTATAGAAATATCTGTTTACGTTCTATAGAAAATAATTGTTCTATAGAATTATGTACAAACGTTCTATAGAAATATCTGTTTACGTTCTATAGAAAATAATTGTTCTATAGAATTATGTACAAACGTTCTATAGAAAATCATATTTCTATAGATTTGTCTATAGATATTCTATGGAGTTCTATAGAACGTTTTGCTACGGGGCAACGAATATCAAACGGGAGCGATGGGCAAAAGTCGGCCTTCCTGCGCATGTACACCCTGTGTCACTGCGTATTTCCAGAGAGGGTGGCCCCAGGTTCGTCACCATTGGCACCAGTGTGATAGTTGAGGTTATTGGACTCCGAAAGTTCATCCCCGCAAAGTCGGGGCTTGAACCCCGGTTCGCGAGATTACAAGGCACACACGCTAACCACTGTATCAATTGGTTCAAATATATATAAGGGCAAAATTAATGTCATGTGACTTATAACCCCCAAACTTTTGTTTCGAAAATCGATTGAAATGAATCTTACTCTATTTGCCCTTTATTTTTCCATATGTTTAAAATTTTGATCAAGTTTCGGCTTACTCTATTTGCCCTTTATTTTTCCATATGTTTAAAATTGTGATCAAAGTTCCGGCTGCGACCACAGGTGTTTTTTGTGAAGGGTTTTCTAACGTTAATTTTCAGTTTACCTTGCAAACGTTTATTTGTAAACGAAAAATAAACGTTAATTTAACGGCGCTAGCTAGTAGCTGGAGACCATATATCAACCATGCAAACCACAATCTAACGTTAACTTAACATTTAGCATGACATCTGGGAAAGTCATTCCCTTATGACTGTCGTTATATATAACTGTTTGATAACTGATGTCTGTTCTGTGCAGGATAAATGCCCCATGTCTTCCTTCGCGAAGAGTAGGGAATGAAGTATACACCGAAGTATTTGGCGTATGAATTTGTTTTATTTCGATTAGGATAAGATGGTTTTATGACCGGAAGACAGCTGATTGAATAGCACAGAGTTGCGTGGGTTGTAAAATAAATTTAATCGTGTAGACACCCGACAGAAAATAAACATAACCAAAACATATAAAAAGGTACCAGCTTAGTATGTAACAGTGAAGCCTTTTCAAGGCAAGCACTAGACAAATTCAAGGACTTTTCAAGGAACATTTTTACCTTTTTCTGGTCTATTTTAAGCATACAAATTGCAAAACTTGAGACTAAATTTTAAGCATACAATCTGTGATATGCGGAAATAAGGAATGAGAACAAGAGGGCAGTGTTCATGATTACTTATTATCAACCAACAGCATTTATTGGAGTTAATCACTTTACTTTTATTAATTGCCAGCTTTTGTTCGATTTTTTTCTTGGGTCTCTGCCGGTGCCCGGTCCAGTTTGAAATCAAGCACTTTTCATTGTAACTGCCCTATTTCAAGCAAATGTAAGTACATTGGATCAACCTCAAGGCCCATTTCTGTTTTTATGACCTTTTCTAGGCATCAGTCAAAATTCAAGCACTTTTCAAGCCTGTGCACACCCTGTAAATATACTGCTTTGTATGATATGTCCAGTTATGCGTCACAAAAGCAATGCATTGACAAGTGGAATGAGCAGCTTTAAGACACAGGAGGGACGTTTCTAATGAGTTTCACGGTCTTCAGGTTCATTTATATGAAAGAAAATGATTACAGCTAATAATTCGCATAGCCTCTAGGGCGGATCCTCAAAAAGGGGGTGGGGGGGTCCCAACCCCCAGGACCCCCCCCCTCACCCCCACCCCGGTCGCAAGTTTACATCCCCCATCCGTCGCCAAAAAGATGGGTGGGTCCCCCGGTTGCAATGTTGTTAAGAGAACTCCCCCTCTCAAATTACTGGATCCGCCCCTGGGCCTTGCCAAATGGCTGTTTGTGTGCCATAATATAAGTTCCTCATACAGCAATATTTTACATAACATTACATATTTGCCCATAACAGTCCTATACCTTTCTCCAAATGGTCCTGAAAATCATGATGCAAATGGAAACCTGCTATATGAACAGCTATAATAAATCAACAACTTTTCCTAAATTTGTAATTTAGCCAGACGCATGGCGACTGACTTTTGCAAGTAGTGTCTCAATTTCTTTGGGCGATAATATGGGCCGGGACTCCGTCTCCGCCGAGACATTGCATCCTGGGGATCCCGGACTGTGGAACATGAGACAGGACACGTCCTGGTGTCCTTTAAGGAACGTCTGGACACCAGGACTCCAAGGAGGCAGTTGACACGACTTCTCCGTCATCAGGTGACAGTGGTCG
Organism: Arenicola marina; assembly: GCA_964019135.1. Classification (NCBI taxonomy): domain Eukaryota; kingdom Metazoa; phylum Annelida; class Polychaeta; family Arenicolidae; genus Arenicola; species Arenicola marina. The sequence goes on from OZ025250.1 coordinate 15,218,889, forward strand.
TCGCGTTTACGATGGTAATATGTAAATCCAAAGCAGACTTTACTCAGATCGCACTGACTTTGGCAAGATATGAGAGACAGCGCGCGGGTCGCCTTAGAAGTGCACTTAATGTCACGCGATTCCTGATAACGGAACCGGATGTGTCGCTTGTAGAAAGTCGACAGTGTCGTCACTGCAAAGACAATGTCACCGAGGGATAGAAATATTATTAGGAGTTGGATATTCGTTAAGGCGTTAGCTGGCCATTCCGTTAAGGCTTGAATCCTGGACCGCGCGCCCCGCTTACTAATCAGCAATGTCTCAGTATGAAGCCCCAGCGCCACTGACGACTCAACTAGGACATGCAGCTTTCTCACGATTGTACATATTAATAATCATTTCTAACAGTTAGCCAATCCTCAGAACATTATAAATTATATCGATTCGTTCTCAAATTATGTAGAAGTCCTGGATTTATTTTTAATTCAAGTCCGATAATGAAAATGGCGGGCTGCTGCAGATGTCTAATCAATGTCTAATCAATGACATTGCATAACGCCCTGAAATCGCAGGCTATCGTCATATCATTGATGTCGTTATGGTAATATAACGTCTGATGTCGATAGCAGACCCTACGATGAACACCATGGCAAAACTGTTACAAGTATTTTGATTATAGTATAATAAAAACATTGCTTAATTATACAATATACATTAAACAAAATATTATGACAAATTCTTTAAATAACATTATACGAGATTTTTTAACGAATATTATTGTAGAAATATTCGACTTTTTTACAAATAATACAATGTGATAACGTTCATATCATATGAGTATGGTAATTAATGCATCTCGCAAGTTAATTATACATAATTATTATCACTCACCATTTAAATCAATGGTTATATGTGTGTAGAGCGACAGGAGCTCGCTCTTGCGAACACTGTAGGAAACTGTGTTGAGTCCTTGCATTTGATATTTGTCCCTCCGCCTCATCCGCAGCCCCTTGCTCCTACATTGGGGGGAAGAGGTGAAAGGTCATCCAACAACATACACGGACGACGCCCCCCCCCCCCCCCCCTCGCATCCAGTTTTGTATGATAATGCCCCTCGGGACCTATTCCAAGTTTCCCCACTTCCCCACTTCCCCACTTCCCCACTCTCCACAACCTTCACTGACCCTAACCCCCAAGACCCAAACGGGCCTCGGATGCTGCGGTCTAGCTTCTACCCTCCGCAACACCCTCCCATTTATGTCAAAACCCTAACCCTCGCTTGCCCGTCCACAGTTATTTAAACCAGCCCAGAGCGATCACTGATTCTTTGGGGTTGTAGCTAGGCGTTCCAGGCGTCCCGCTTATGTTGCCATGACATGTGCCTGGACACCCCGGCGCCTGGCCTGTGGACCCCCCTCCCCCACACACCCATTCCCTCCCCCAGCCAGCACACTGCGTACACTGACCCTTTGGGGTTGAAGGGGTTCCAGGCGTCCCGCTTATGTTGCCATGACGTGTGCCTGGACACCTCGCCGCCGGGCCGCTCGACCTCGAAGTGGGTTCGCACCCTATGACGAAGACCGAAAAGCCACGAGTATGATACAGTTATCAATGAACAAGCAATGCATGTATACCTTTCATAGTCACAATATATGCCTTTCATAATCACAATATATGCCTTTCATAATCACAATATATACATGCCGTAGTCACCCTATATACCCCATGGTCCATATATATACCCCATGGTCCATATATATACCTACCATAATCACAATGTATACCTACCATAATCACAATGTATACCTACCATAATCCCAATGTATACCTACCATAATCACAATGTATACCTACCATAATCACAATGTATACCTACCATAATCCCAATGTATACCTACCATAATCACAATGTATACCTACCATAATCACAATGTATACCTTTCATAGTCACTACAAATACATGGTTACCTTGCAGTCACAACAAATACCTTTTGTGCATTTCATAGTTACAACAAATACATTTTATACTGTTCATAGTCACAACAAATATCTTTCACAGTCACAACGAATACCTTTCATAGTCACGACAAATACCTTTCATAGTCACAACAAATACCTTTCATAACCACAACAAATACCTTTCATAGTCACAACAGATACATTTTTAATAGTCACAACAAATACCTTTCATTGTCATAACAAATACCTTTCACAGTCACAACAAATACTGTTTTTTCCTCAATAGCCATGTTGGCCCCAGGGGTCGTATTCATAATCGCCACTTAGCGCTGATTGGAAGATTTGTCGAGCGATTATCGCGTTCAAAATGCGTAAGTACTCACCCAAGAAGTGAATTTTCTGAATTAAGAAAGTGCTAAAATTATATATTGAAAAAGGTACATTTTGCGCATAACTTACGAGGGGATTATGAATACGGCCCTAGGAGCGGTACGGCTATACATACACCACACGGGGCTTACGAGGGGATTATGAATACGGCCCCAGCGCTATGAGTGTCTGACCTGTTACTAAAGTCGTCGTCCTCGCCGCCCCAGCCAAAGAACTGATTGGACAACCCATTAACCGCCGTGAACTGTTGGGGCGTCATGGAAACAACGCCTCCGAAAAGTCTTTTATATTTCAACCTGACAAAAACGACATAATTGTATTAGATGTACATGAATGTCTTAAATAAGTTTTATTAGCAATATGTTCTACGTATGTGACGTTAGTATGCGAAACTGCAAGGTGTTCTGTATTTTGTTGTCCTCAACGGTATTTAGTATTTAGTTGCAGCATCCACACAGGGTGTTTTCAGCGGAAGCAGAACTGTGGTATGGGGTCTGGTAAGCATGTATATCGACATTTGTCGCTAACAGCATCAAACATTTGTAGTTTTTTTCGAAAATTGCTTATTTTGCACTTTAGCCATATAGCCTCTGGTAAATACACAAAATAAATGAAAGCGAAACGAAACAGTGCAGTAAGCAAACGAGTGAACAAGTGATCGCAAGTAACTTGTATAAAGATCTTAATATTTACTTAAATAAAGTGACGCCTTTCTTTAAACGCTGCATTTACAAGGTTGGCAATTTCTACCTAACATTCGGATGTCATTAGCAACACAAACTGGTCAGGGCTCATTACATAGCTAAGGTTTCTGTAGGAGACAAACAGGTTGACAGTAATTGGAATGGGACAGAACGTTTATTGACAAGTGCACACATCAAGATTTGTCAATATTAAAAAAGCAGGAGAAGGACATTATTGGGGAGGGAGGGAGGGGGGGGGGGGCGGAGGAAAGGGGCGGAGGGAAGGGCTGTGTTCCCAAATCACGAAGAATAAATTTCTTTATTCCCAGGTCACGATACATTAAAAGGGGAACTCCCTGCATACAATGAAGGGTCGGATATATGATGTAAATTGACAATTTCCCAATTTCCGGTTATTTATTATTCAAGCTCTCAGCTCACGATTAAGGAAAATCCTTTATCACGACGGTCGGCTAATATCTTTTCCCCAGATCACCAAGAGCTATTTTTTTCACATTCCCAAAATTAGCGAGTGTGCGTGTTGTTATAAGGTTATATTCTGACATATTTATTGGTGGGCTACCTAAAACGTATTGCATAAGTGCACCCAAATGGAAATGCGTCACTGGTCTTCAAATGTAGCTTTGTGCAGTCATTCGTGTGTTCCAAAAGAATAAGTGTGACAAAGTATTGGGAACCGTATAATTAAGTCTCTTCATTACTGAAGCACAACATATAATAATATAGGTAATAATAATAATCTAATATAAGCAAGATTGATATATAATCCCATGTAAAATCGCACGGTAGTCCACACCTGTACTTCCACTTATCCAGTGCGCATGCGTAATGTACAGGTTGGTCCCAGCAGTGAAATATTGCGCGGTCGTCTTCCGGAAGTAGGTCGACATCGTGAAACACGGCACAATCAAAGTCCAACAACTTCCGGGATTCCAGGAACCCGGCGTTCATCAGCGAAGCCTTGTTGAACCTTGGGGGTTCGAACTGCAACCAGAATAATTGACATATTGGTTTTTACAGCTACTCAAGGACGGGTGGGGGGGGGGATTCCCGTTCCTCGGGATTGAGCTTTTCATTTATCCGTGAACTGGGAATGAGGAAAATAATCCTTCGTGAACTGGGAATGGGCTATTAGCCGACACCCACCCCCCGCTGGAACCGCCACTGACAGGTGAACCATGTTGATCTGGCACGAAGCCTTAAATTGATTTGTTGAGGCATTTTCTGACATAGACGCTATCAATTTATTGGTTCATTCTGTATCTAGTTATCAGTTTGAATAAGTTGTTTCCTCTGAAAAGGTTAACTCGAAAACATCGCCTAATTACACGCACATGACTTGTATCACGTACGTGGGAACACGTGTATGACATCCGGCGCTCCGGCATGATGAAACAGTAACAGTGTGACAGTCACTTGCATCTTTTCGACGTTTATGCATAGTTCCGCCTTCCAGAGCAAGATTAATTAGCTGATTAATCACATAGACTAATGGGGTCTACAAGTATGTCCAGACGGGTTAATGATGTGGACAAGGAAGAGTTACATCGTGCAAACCTCTCCACATTGTCGGGGGTCATGCGACGGGCTGTTGGTTTAAGGTTACACACCAATATGTCAATTGCTTATCAGTTGCGTAAGTCAAATAAGTATATTCTGTCTTGCATTTAAATCCTGAAAGCCAGTGGGCTATCCGGAGAGAAACAATTTGGTCACCGGAACAGAAGTTGGTGGCCGGCTTTATATCCCTGCGCGCCTGTTCGCCTATCGGTATTTTGTGTGTGATGTTGACCGCGGCTCGCTATAACGTCCGCGCGATATAAATAAACCGCGCCGTTTCATGTTGAAATTGTTGTTTTACAGGCTCAACGAGATATAATATATATGTATGCATCATAATGTTGAGATTCTTTTAGTCATGATTCTAACATGTAAAAAATCTAAGATGACGCTTGTAAGTAGGCTGCTTTAAGCTATAGTGGGGATGGTCTGTTTGTGTGGTACGATTGTGGCTCCCACGATTCTGCTCTAAATAGGGTGTCATGTTATTGGATGTAGTTTATTCCAGTTTGTAGTTTTTAATGTAGTTTACATGGGCGGCGTGTTCAGGGGGGGGGGGGCACAAGGGCCACGTGCCTCGCTTCCAGACCCTAGAATGAATATTATATATCTGTGCACCCCCCTCCTTTTCAAGTTATGTGCAACCCGGTCGCCTACATCTCGGGCTTTTACACGAATTTTTTATGTCTTTGTGCATCCCCCCCCCCCCCTTTCAAGAATTCCTACGCATACTTTCTCCACTGACCTGTTCAACGATGAATATCTGGTACTCCAACAACTGCCGTTGCAGATACGGGTGCATGTGCGCTAAGAAGGGCCGCAGCTGCTCCTCTCTATCCCGATACGGGACAATGATGGCGACCCGTCGCCTAGCAACGCAGTGACGTGGCTTCCAATGGCCGCCTGGCAACAGGTTCTCTGACAAGGGCGCCATGATTCGCCAGGTCAGCGCTCGCAGCGCCGTGGTGTTAGGCGTCTGTCTTCCGTCTGAAAAATGGGCAACCGTTCTAATTTTTCATCCATCCCTGTCAAATTGACACTTTTGACTGTGCCATCACCATACGATATTGAATGACAGATTAATGACGTTTTAATCCCTACGCAATAAATTATTATATTGATCAGTATAGTATGCTTTGTACCGTTCAACATTCTTAAATTGATGAACTCCCGTAGTAAACTGACGTATATCTATCGGATTAAAATATAACTGAATATTTTGGGATATAGATTGCAGTTCCTCGTTTTTTTTGTGAACGCCATTTGTAAATGGCATCATACGATTAAATAGAAAGCTACATTACAAAGAAGAATCCCAATGGCTCGCATGAACGCGACCATGCTGGGTTGTAATCAATCTCCAGACCAAGTATAAATCCTGGAATTTGTTCATCCACTTGAATGATTGCGGTTTAAAATAAAGCCCAATTATATACATATGATATTTAAATCTGAAACTTAAGAATATTATTGGTGATATATTTCTGAGTACGGCGGATGTCCCCTCACCTTCTCTGGCCTAATGATAACAGCAATCCGCTCAATTGAAAATTTACAATGCGGAAACTTAAGCTGAGTGAAGATGACATGTCAATTCAAGGCCAACACGTTAAGTATGATTGGTCTTAAGGTAGATGCATAGATTACATTTTTTTCCGACAAACTTCTTAACATTTTTTCAACTTATAGTAATGTGTATCTAAAACGATAAAATAACATAAAAAAGATATGTCTTCTACCTACTTTTCTGTCAAAATGACGTTGAATAGGTAGGGGGTCACATCTAATTTTATAATGCCGTCAATGGAGAATTTTGGAATTTCGACACGAATGTCTGTAACAAGCTTGCTCCTTGTTTGTTCAAATAAGAGAAAAAAATATATTGGTCTTCTACCTCGTTTTTTTCGTAAAATGACTCTGAACACGGAAATTGTGCTGGTAATTCTGAGGGTCGGAATGGAAAACATGCTGAACTAGAGACACGACAAGTACTCACAAGATTGAATAAGATACCTGGTGTTATCAAATTTACATGAGAACATTTAAGCAACCAAACTTAAGCTTAGAGGCCTACGATGATGTGGGGGATCCCTACACCCCCCCCCCCTCTCGCCTCCCCCACTGATTTACTGTGCCTGTGTGGTCAACGCTATGTAATTTGCCGGTTTGTTTCTATTGTCAGTTCGTTCAAAGATATATTTATACATCCCAATAAGTTATTTAGTTTGCTTGGACTTGCGTTTACCTATCAATTTCCCTTTACAGCGCATCTTTGTTATATAAACAAGAAATAAACGATGACGCGCTGCGGACAATAGAGCATTCGCCATATTAGCCTGGTTCCGCGGCCCAACTTCGCTCGCTCGCTCACTTACAAGTATGAGTATGAGCGGCGGTACCAGCTTATCGCCAGATCGCAGCGGCATAGTCCACCAGATGGCGCCACAGTGATGCCGGGAACCTCCTTAAATACGTTTTCAATTCCGCTTTTACTTAAACGTTCGAGATTTACCATGTACTGTCAGCCTATCCAGCAGTTTGAGTGATTCAAGGTGCTTAGTCAATATATATTCGGATAATGTATTTGGCATAGGGAGCCTACATGCCGATGTGTGCCACCTGCGTACATAGCGATGTCTTCCGCCTTCGCACAAAGCGATGTGTTCCGCCTTCGTACATGGAGATGTATTTCACCCATGCACATGGCCATTGGTTACGTCAACCCACACTAGGGTCACGTGGTCTGTTCACGTTTCGTGGTGAAGTTTTCCGCCAGTTAGTGGCGAAGTGTTCAGTCACTTAGTGGCAAAGTGTTCCGCTCCTTTGTTTTCAATTAATTTGACAATTTGTATGTCATGTAGTGTCTTTCTCACTCGGCAATAAATTTGCCCTTTCTGATTCCATACACATTGTTCTGTTTTATTGCCAGGGAACAAGCTACAGGCGAGCCAGCTTATCATTATAACTCCCTCCCGACATACTTAAGACAAAACATGTCGAGTGGAAAATGAAAACGATGCAATGCAAACAGTTTCATACCAAGAGTTATTTATACATACGACGTCGATACTCTAGGTGAATGCTTTGTATAAACCACATTGTCATTATTGACCTGTGCACCGGTATTATAGCTGGGCAAACATTCCGTCAGCCTGTTAACTTCCCCTTCAGGAGATCCGGCATGTAAGCCTCTATGTGACACAGCTCAACGCGACAATGTGCTGACACCAGTGGCCATACGTAGAGGTCTGGAAGGGGGGGGGGATTATTTATTAATTATTTTATTATTAGTTAATTAAAGTTGAATTAAAATAATTTGTCATAGATGCGAATGTGTAATGCCTTATAGAACTGCCAATCATTGTTGCTCAAGGCCCGGCTTTTGCCCGATTTCTTCATTTCGCGTGTGAAGTCCGATTGTCTTGGGCATTGAGTACGGCATGGACAGTATCACCGCTTGCCGTTATCTTTTCTCGTGACTAAAAGATAAATATACTTACATTTCTCGAAACAAGTCATTAATTTTATTTCAGTGAAACAATACGCGGATGTATGAGCAGCTTTCACCCTAGAGTCGGCTCTGTACATATAACGCATATTGGTATATAACTGTAACTGAATCTGTTACGGGCATGTGTTGGGGGTGGGGTGGGGGGGGGGCATGAGTTGTGTTGCGGTATGGTTTACAGATACTTGATCTCCACTCACAAAATGTTACATCCGTTTAGCCGTCACATGATAGGAATGTCCCTCGGCCCGACCCAACCCGACCCGACCCCAAACCCACCCTCGCGAGAATGCGTGTTTGTGGGACCGAGCAGGGATGGGGGTGCGGTGAGGGGGGGGGAGAAAGTGGTTATCAATAGTATAATGTCACATTGCAATTTGTGTATACATTATGATTCATAATGTATATGTTGTACCTTTCAGGCCATGGGCCCTTGGTCCCAGTTCAATACCAAGTATAAATTTACAAACTCACTTTGCGAATCATAAATGCATTAATAGTGCCTACAAGGAGCAATATCCCGGCGTGAGGAAGAATTCGATATCATTCCCTATGCTGCTTATCTTGTTGGGTCTTTAGATTGGTTGTTTAATCCGGACCACTTCTGGTCATGTCACGTCAATGGGAGAAGGAAGGGCTTGTTTTGTCTTAAATGGTTAAATACAGAAATAAAACAACAAACTTATTCCATCCTCGCTATGCGTACTATAAGTACACATGTACCTACTCATGCTAAGTCAGTTACTTACACAGAGCGCCGGATACGCACGGACACAGAACTGTGACGTCACTTTGATCCAGTGCCAAGTTCCTGGTTCGGAGTATGGCGCTCTCGCTTTCCCGTTCCAGACATTGAGTCTCGAACCGATTCAGATATCCAACGACATCCCCGCCTGTATCATTCTGGATTACACTTCTCCAAGGGCGATTCCAGAATCGCTCGCTATCCTGCCGCTGTATCCGGATATATTCGGCGAGAATATATCCCGACTCGTCATGTGCTACGGCAACGACTGCATCATCCACGGATGACGCTTCGGGAACCATGGTAACCGCGACGTCGTTCTTGTGCGTAAACGTGTCATGAGTATCCATGGCAATGTATTGTTCGTGGTCTATGTGTCTGTCGTGCTTGTGAAGTGTAGCTGTAGGGAGTTTGGCATCATGCTGAGCGTTGATTATGGCTGCTGGGACCCTGACAAGGCGTGACGTGGCCAAGGGAAGCACCACCCTCCAGTAGATAATGGCGACCGGAAGACATCCGCCGAGAAATAACAGCAACAGACACTTCTTATGCGATGAATGACTCCTCATCTTGAGTTTAAGTTTAATTAATAGATAGCTGGTGTTTCTCGGCTCTGGTCTGATGCGAGTGATACAATAGACCGATCCAGGCTGTCAATGAGTCACTGACGTCACTGTTGCTTTTATCCAATCATGTCACGGAAAAACATCTTCCTCGTGCGTTATGTCCGACAAACAAAGCAACAGCATGTCATTTTCTTGTCAGTTTCAGAGCTGCGTACTTATCACTTGTATCTACCATCACTGATGATTGGCAATTCTCACGATTCACGAAAAAGGACTCAAGCGTGAGCGGGGCTTAGTGTCGGAGAGTGAACTACGAGACAGACGTGTGGTAATAAGTCCTGCTATTGATTAAATCCTGGTCACTGTGCCGTTTATCGGATAGAGGAGAGGCTTCCACAGATGTTACATTACTGATTGTGCGTGCGCAATGGTTAGGATGTCAACCGTCGCTCTCTTAAAGCGTTGAATGGTATAGATTATATGGCGCGTCGGAAAAAAGGGTAGGTTGTGAGGGATGGAGGCAGATGTGTTGGTGATGGTGAAGGGGGGGGGGGTGGTAAAGGGGGTGGGGTGGCGGAGAGGGATGGGTGGTGGTGGGGAGGAGGGGGGGGGGTGGGTGGGAGTGGCGAGGAGAGCGAAAACAGACAGCCTGCATGTAGTGTGCCTTAGCGTAGAAGCCGGACTTTCAGCGGATAACCGCCAGTCTAGCGCCGCTGGTGTCGATGGCTTTGACTGATCTATCAGACCTGACCCGCATGTATATAGCGAGCGGGCTCCCGGGGTAACATTGCGTTTGGCTTATATAATATTGATAAGCTGGTCGCTTTGAACTGGCTTATCTCGGACACCGATAAGCCGAGCCCAGGGTGGGCGGGGGCCAGGCCCTATAATGGCCATCATCAGTCATGGCTATCAACGCAATGTCTTTTGTCCTTTCGCTTCCCATCGCGGGATATAGCGTATGCTGGGTAAACTAGGTCTCCCTGTTAAAGATTCAAGCCCGGATCCATAGTTTGGCTTCTTTCATGGAGCCGTGACCATTGGGTGAATCATAGCATCGTGACCGTTGTGTCAATCATGGCACCTTAACCATTTGTTTAATCATGGTATCGTGACCATTGCTTCGATCATGGCGCCGTGATCATTGGTTCAATCATGACATCGTGACCATTTGTTCAATAGTGACATTGTGACCATGTTTTAGATCATGGCGCCGGGACCATTGGTTCAATGGTGACATCGTGACCATTGTTTCATTCATGGTGCCGTGACCATTGTTTCGATCATGGCATCGTGACCATTGGTTTAATCATGGCACCGTGACTATTGTTTCAATCATTACATCGTGACCATTGCTCCAATCATGGCGCCGTGACCATTGGTTCAATCATGACGCCGTGACAATTGGTTCAATAGTGACATTGTGGCCATTGTTAAATCATGGTGCCGTGACCATTGTTTCGATCATGGCATCGTGACCATTTGTTCAATCATGACGTCGTGACCATTGTTTCGATCATGCCATCGCGACCATTGTTTTAATCATGACATCGCGACCATTGGTTGAATCATGGCGCCGCGAACATTGATTCAATCATAACATCGCGACCATTGTTCTAATCATGACACCGTGACCATTGGTCCAATAGTGATATCGTGACCATTTGTTCAATCATGGCGATGTGACTAATTGTTCAATCATGGTACCGTGACCAATGGTTCAATCATGGGACCGTGAGTATTGGTTCAATCATAGCGCTATGACCATTGGTTCAACCATGGCACTGTGGCCGTTGGTTCAATCATTGCGCGTTGACCATTGGTTCAATCATGGCACCGTGACCATTGTTTCAATAATGACATCATAACACATTGTTTCAATCATGACATCGTGACCATTAGTTCAATCATGGCACCGTGACTATTGTTCAATCATGGCGCCGTGACCGCTGGTTTAACCATTGCAGTATGTCCATTTTTCAGTGTGGCTACTAGCCGTTAGCGGTCTACTTTGGTCCATATCTCAGTGACATTGGCCCACTTTGATATATTGATAGCAATTAGTGGCTAGTCGTCACAAACATGTCTGTTTGTGCCTAGACGTGTTATGTCTGTGATTGCACGTTGTCTTGACTTCGTCGTAACATGAAAAATGTTTCGTTGCGGAGTGACTGGTATTTTTTGTCTTGTTTGAGCTAGGCCTTCATGTGGAGATGAAGTACACAGTGACGACCGCCGGACAACACTCTTCCGGGTACAAAGAAAGCTCCCCCGCGACCACAACCTCCCGCATGAAAGGCATGCACGACACGGATGTCCTGCACGAATATATTAATGGTGATCAAGTAGAAACTCAACAAGTTGTCTGACCATTAATCTCTACTTCCACAGATAACTTTGTGGACTTAATCAAGCGTCTAGACTTGGGGGTAGTGGGGGTGTGCGAGAGCGGGGGGCTGATACTGGTTTAAGGATTTCATACAGCACATGTGGCTGAAGGAGGCTTGAGAATGATACATTGGATTGGGTTGGTTGGTTGGTTGTTTATTCAGGACGCTTTTACCAACTCTGGTCATGTCGCGTCAATGGGAGAAGGAAGGGAAGAGCGGAGCCATGTCCCCGGGGCTAACCCCCTACTCTTTGCGAAGAAAGACATGGGATCTTTATCCTGCCACCACACAGATATGGCCACGGAAGGGCGCGTCGTGATCAGATGGTGATAGTGGTGTTATAGGTTTTGTTACCCACCGTATTATGTCATGAACCCGAAGGCCTTAAGCACGTATAGATTCATTTAATCAAATCTAGTCATAGTCTTCCTAGTGATGTGAACCCCAGTTCAAACTTATGCCATTAACCGACAGAAGCGGCAATCTGTAGGTTCTGAAACATGTGCCACTGAGGATAGCATAATTCGCATTGAAACTTAGCGTAGAAAGTGAGGGGAATATATGTTAGACAAGGTGATCTGCAATAATTGTAAAAATAACGATTTCTCGCAAATACCATCATTTAATAGTGAATCTTGCGGGCATCATAACGTAGAAGATGTAAAGACCCCATGACGTATAAGTTTGGGCTATACTGGCTTTAGTCATTCAACTACAAGTCATGACGCACTCAGAGTATGAAAGTCATAACGCATTCAGCCGGAACTAACCTGCCGCCAGATTTGGAGGGTTTGCCTGGGGTGATATTTCCTGTGCGGATTTCCCTGGGGTTGGTATGCCTGGGGTGGCTTTGCCTGGGGTGGCTTTGCCTAGGGTGGCTTTGCCTAAGGTAGCTTTGCCTAGATTGGAATTTTGGATTGGTAAACAAACATGAAAGAAGGTTGAATAGCTTCCATGTTCGTTGTCTGCGAGATATTTTAGGCATATCTTGGCAAGACAATGCAACGAATACTAGTGTTAGGCAGGGCAAGCCTATCAAGCATTCTTGCCATTGTGAAGCAAAGACGTCTTCGTTGGCTTGGGAACGTTCATCTCATGCAAGATGAGTATTCGAAAGGATGTGCTCTACGGTGAGACCGCCGACGGCAAAAAGCCAACTGGACGGCCAATGCTCAGGTTTAAGAATGTTTTCAAGCGTGACATGAAAACTTTCGGCATCGATTCGAATTCTTGAAAGGATCTAGCATCCCCAAAGATGGAATGGGCACGTCTCGTGCGACAAGGAATGGCCTACCACGGCGGGCTCTGGGCGTCCAGTGAGTACTCACCAAAAACCTATCGACAGGTCATCGATGCATCGATGCGGTAAGCTCTGCCGATGTGGCATGCGGAAGTGTCCCCCCATGCGCAGCTGTCCCCCTTACATAAAATACATGATATTGAGACCATCTCCGATCCATGTATTCGTACGATGCCGTTATGATAGATACAGGGGGACATCTCCGCATGGGGGACAATCCCGCATACCACACCGGTCACAGATTCAGTCATAAGCGCAAATGCCGCGACGCAAATCATATTACTTAAACCAAAACAAAGCTGGAAATCCATATTCTGTTTCATACAGGCGGAGGTCGGCCATCAGCACATTAGATGTCGTGAATTAGGCTACATGCATTGCGCTTGTCCTGCGTGTGAGACACTTCCCCCGCAGAACTCGGAGCGCTTCCTTATATGACAAATCTTAGTCATATCGCGTCAATGGGAGAAAGAAGGGGAGAGTGGAGCCATGTCCCCTGGGGTAACCCCATACTCTTTGCGAAGAAGGACATGGGATCTTTATCCTGCCACCGCACAGACATGGCTGCAGCGGGGCTTGCACCATCGATCCACGTGCCGTTAGGCTCTCAGGTGGCCAGAACACTCAATGCGAGCGCTCTAACCCACTGAGCTATCGGGCCGGACGCGGCGTCAATGGGAGAAGCGACTGAGATCGCTGATTGAAGATGAGGCTGTTGCTTGGACTTTTCGTACTGGGCCTCGTGGCCCTGACCTGCAAGTACCCAGAATTGACGTTATTTCTTGTGCATTTGATCTTTTATATATATATATTTGTATAACAGGTGTATAGCAAAAGAGAGTGCCAACAATATGTGGTTGATAAATAGCTTATCCGTAACCAGTCCACCCAGCATTATTATCCCTTTGCACCAACACTGTGCGCAAGGCACAAACTAAATGAAATCTAATTGCTTATTTCATAATTTTGCGGAATAAATGACTGCAATCGCTCAACATGTACATAAATCAACTGTTATCAGTAGAAACTTCATCAGCCTCTGGTCTATCACAAGCGTTCCAGTTATTTCTTTATATTGAAACCTTCTTAGTTGATTTTTCTACAGTTCACTGATCAGTTGGTATGTATAATTTGACAAACAAGGTCAATTCCTCTTAACATGCTTTTCCTTTATTTTGAGTTGAACGAAAGTGCCTATATTTTTAGTTGAACGACAGTGTTGTGAGTCTTTTTATAGAGCATACACTTTCTGGCTTTTTATTGTCATTAGCTTTCGCAACCTTGAGTGATACAAGCCCTTCTTTCAGCATATGGGATCGGAAATGCATGCATGTACACAACTTGTTTTGTAACAGTTTGTCATGACACGGAATAAATCTGTGACTTACATCAAACCGGTAAACACCAATTCATGTTATCGCGTAACAAAGTTACTTGCAGTAAATTGTCCTGAATTGGAAATTGTAATTTTGATTTTCCTTGCACCACGCCTCAAATACTTCCTTGCGAAAAAGGTTGCGAACAGCTAATGTGCAACTTGCTAATTTATTGTACTGAAGTGTTGATACTGAAGTCTTGTCGTAAAAATGTTTACCAACTTCTCGTTAGTCGCCGCGAGTGTCATGGACCTAGAGAACCTTGCCGAATCTGATGTCGAAAACAGGGAGCTGGATGTTGCTCTGAGGGGTGTATGTGAGTAATCCATAGGCATTATATGAGAAGGAATGATGATTTCACCGTTCTCGTTCAATGTTTATTTCCCTTGTGAATTATATTGTAAATGTATTACTATGAATCTTCCATCGACATCGACAACTTACTAATACATAGTAACAGAAAATGAGAAAGAGACATGATGTTGTTTTTGTATTTCATAGATAATGAACTGGGCCGTATTGCCGCCACCACTAGGACCACCAGAATGCCATCCTTGCAGATATAGGAGCTGCAGCAAGGCAGTAAATAACTGGTACTATTAAAGCCAGGTTAAATACCGGCCATGGCACGAGCCATTTACTGTTATTGTCAAACTAAAGATGTGTATGTGGGGCGAAGATGGGTAAGTTGAGTGAATGGACGACATGTGAGAAACGCTAGAACACGTGTCTATAATGCGAGATCACCCCGTAGCGTCCGTCACTGCTTTCGGGTAACTACGTAAGCGTGGGATAGGAAAGATATCCGACACATAATGCCAGACTACCGAGCGAACGAGTGAACAATACGTTCCACCGTCTTTTGTTTCACTGTGTTGGTACCCTCACTGTGTAGGAGGAGGATCGATGCGGAGGGTGGATGACGGCATTGGAGGTCAATACAGAAAGCGTCCGTGTGACCCTGACGTCAAGTGGACTATTGGACATACATGATCCCGACTTAAAACATATGAAAGTATGTCTCAAATAAAAACATACTAAAAACAGTTATTTGTTGACTGCATTCATGTATCAGTTAACCGGAAACCGGATCCGAAGTGTCACAAAGTATGTGCTTTCCTACGGCCATTTTGCCATCGTATATTGACTGGGTGACGTTATGCCTTGAGCTGAGTGTATTGACTGGATGAGGTTATGCCTTGGGGTGAGTGTATTGACTGGGTGACGTTATGCCTTGGGGTGAGTGTATTGACTGGGTGACGTTATGCCTTGGGGTGATTGTATTGACTGGGTGACGTTATGGATTGGGGTGAGTGCATTGACTGGGTGACTGGGTGACGTTATGGATTGGGATGAGGGTATTGACTGGGTGACGTTATGCCTTGGAGTGTGTGTATTGACTGGGTGAATTTATTGATTGGGGTAAGTGTATTGACTGGTTGACGTTATGCCTGGGGGTGAGTATTGACTGGGTTACTTTGTGCCTGAGGGTGAGTGTATCGACTGGGTGACTTTATTGATTGGGGGTAAGTGTATTGACTGGGTGACGTTATGCCTGGGGGAGAGTATTGACTGGGTGACGTTATGCCTTGGGGTGAGTGTATTGACTGGGTGACGCTATGGATTGGGGGCAGTGTATTGACTGGGTGACGTTATTGATTGGGGTGAGCGTACTGACTGGGTGACGTTATGCTCTATGAAGACTCATGACTGGGTGATGTTATGCTTTATGAAGCGTATTGACTGGGTGACGTACCTTGTGGTGAGTATTGGCTGGGTGACGTACCTTGTGGTGAGTATTGGCTGGGTGACGTACCTTGTGGTGAGTATTGGCTGGGTGACGTACCTTGTGGTGAGTATTGGCTGGGTGACGTACCTTGTGGTGAGTATTGGCTGGGTGACGTACCTTGTGGTGAGTATTGGCTGGGTGACGTACCTTGTGGTGAGTATTGGCTGGGTGACGTACCTTGTGGTGAGTATTGACTGGGTGACGTACCTTGTGGTGAGTATTGGCTGGGTGATGTACCTTGTGGTGAGTATTGGCTGGGTGACGTACCTTGTGGTGAGTATTGGCTGGGTGATGTACCTTGTGGTGAGTATTGGCTGGGTGACGTACCTTGTGGTGAGTATTGACTGGGTGACGTACCTTGTGGTGAGTATTGGCTGGGTGACGTACCTTGTGGTGAGTATTGGCTGGGTGATGTACCTTGTGGTGAGTATTGGCTGGGTGACGTACCTTGTGGTGAGTATTGACTGGGTGACGTACCTTGTGGTGAGTATTGGCTGGGTGACGTACCTTGTGGTGAGTATTGACTGGGTGATGTACCTTGTGGTGAGTATTGGCTGGGTGACGTACCTTGTGGTGAGTATTGGCTGGGTGACGTACCTTGTGGTGAGTATTGGCTGGGTGACGTACCTTGTGGTGAGTATTGGCTGGGTGACGTACCTTGTGGTGAGTATTGGCTGGGTGACGTACCTTGTGGTGAGTATTGGCTGGGTGACGTACCTTGTGGTGAGTATTGGCTGGGTGACGTACCTTGTGGTGAGTATTGGCTGGGTGACGTACCTTGTGGTGAGTATTGGCTGGGTGACGTACCTTGTGGTGAGTATTGGCTGGGTGACGTACCTTGTGGTGAGTATTGGCTGGGTGACGTACCTTGTGGTGAGTATTGGCTGGGTGACGTACCTTGTGGTGAGTATTGGCTGGGTGACGTACCTTGTGGTGAGTATTGGCTGGGTGACGTACCTTGTGGTGAGTATTGGCTGGGTGACGTACCTTGTGGTGAGTATTGACTGGGTGACGTACCTTGTGGTGAGTATTGACTGGGTGACGTACCTTGTGGTGAGTATTGGCTGGGTGACGTACCTTGTGGTCAGTATTGACTGGGTGACGTACCTTGTGGTGAGTATTGGCTGGGTGACGTACCTTGTGGTGAGTATTGACTGGGTGACGTACCTTGTGGTGAGTATTGGCTGGGTGACGTACCTTGTGGTGAGTATTGGCTGGGTGACGTACCTTGTGGTGAGTATTGGCTGGGTGACGTACCTTGTGGTGAGTATTGGCTGGGTGACGTACCTTGTGGTGAGTATTGGCTGGGTGACGTACCTTGTGGTGAGTATTGGCTGGGTGACGTACCTTGTGGTGAGTATTGACTGGGTGACGTACCTTGTGGTGAGTATTGGCTGGGTGACGTACCTTGTGGTGAGTATTGACTGGGTGACGTACCTTGTGGTGAGTATTGGCTGGGTGACGTACCTTGTGGTGAGTATTGGCTGGGTGACGTACCTTGTGGTGAGTATTGGCTGGGTGACGTACCTTGTGGTGAGTATTGGCTGGGTGACGTACCTTGTGGTGAGTATTGGCTGGGTGACGTACCTTGTGGTGAGTATTGGCTGGGTGACGTACCTTGTGGTGAGTATTGGCTGGGTGACGTACCTTGTGGTGAGTATTGGCTGGGTGACGTACCTTGTGGTGAGTATTGACTGGGTGACGTACCTTGTGGTGAGTATTGGCTGGGTGACGTACCTTGTGGTGAGTATTGGCTGGGTGACGTACCTTGTGGTGAGTATTGGCTGGGTGACGTACCTTGTGGTGAGTATTGGCTGGGTGACGTACCTTGTGGTGAGTATTGGCTGGGTGACGTACCTTGTGGTGAGTATTGGCTGGGTGACGTACCTTGTGGTGAGTATTGACTGGGTGACGTACCTTGTGGTGAGTATTGACTGGGTGACGTACCTTGTGGTGAGTATTGGCTGGGTGACGTACCTTGTGGTGAGTATTGGCTGGGTGACGTACCTTGTGGTGAGTATTGACTGGGTGACGTACCTTGTGGTGAGTATTGGCTGGGTGACGTACCTTGTGGTGAGTATTGGCTGGGTGACGTACCTTGTGGTGAGTATTGGCTGGGTGACGTACCTTGTGGTGAGTATTGACTGGGTGACGTACCTTGTGGTGAGTATTGACTGGGTGACGTACCTTGTGGTGAGTATTGGCTGGGTGACGTACCTTGTGGTGAGTATTGGCTGGGTGACGTACCTTGTGGTGAGTATTGACTGGGTGACGTACCTTGTGGTGAGTATTGGCTGGGTGACGTACCTTGTGGTGAGTATTGGCTGGGTGACGTACCTTGTGGTGAGTATTGGCTGGGTGACGTACCTTGTGGTGAGTATTGGCTGGGTGACGTACCTTGTGGTGAGTATTGACTGGGTGACGTACCTTGTGGTCAGTATTGACTGGGTGACGTACCTTGTGGTGAGTATTGACTGGGTGACGTACCTTGTGGTGAGTATTGGCTGGGTGACGTACCTTGTGGTGAGTATTGGCTGGGTGACGTACCTTGTGGTGAGTATTGACTGGGTGACGTACCTTGTGGTGAGTATTGGCTGGGTGACGTACCTTGTGGTGAGTATTGGCTGGGTGACGTACCTTGTGGTGAGTATTGGCTGGGTGACGTACCTTGTGGTGAGTATTGGCTGGGTGACGTACCTTGTGGTGAGTATTGACTGGGTGACGTACCTTGTGGTGAGTATTGGCTGGGTGACGTACCTTGTGGTGAGTATTGGCTGGGTGACGTACCTTGTGGTGAGTATTGGCTGGGTGACGTACCTTGTGGTGAGTATTGGCTGGGTGACGTACCTTGTGGTGAGTATTGGCTGGGTGACGTACCTTGTGGTGAGTATTGGCTGGGTGACGTACCTTGTGGTGAGTATTGGCTGGGTGACGTACCTTGTGGTGAGTATTGACTGGGTGACGTACTCTGTGGTGAGTATTGACTGGGTGACGTACCTTGTGGTCAGTATTGACTGGGTGACGTACCTTGTGGTGAGTATTGGCTGGGTGACGTACCTTGTGGTGAGTATTGACTGGGTGACGTACCTTGTGGTGAGTATTGGCTGGGTGACGTACCTTGTGGTGAGTATTGGCTGGGTGACGTACCTTGTGGTGAGTATTGGCTGGGTGACGTACCTTGTGGTGAGTATTGGCTGGGTGACGTACCTTGTGGTGAGTATTGACTGGGTGACGTACCTTGTGGTGAGTATTGGCTGGGTGACGTACCTTGTGGTGAGTATTGGCTGGGTGACGTACCTTGTGGTGAGTATTGGCTGGGTGACGTACCTTGTGGTGAGTATTGGCTGGGTGACGTACCTTGTGGTGAGTATTGGCTGGGTGACGTACCTTGTGGTGAGTATTGGCTGGGTGACGTACCTTGTGGTGAGTATTGACTGGGTGACGTACCTTGTGGTGAGTATTGGCTGGGTGACGTACCTTGTGGTGAGTATTGACTGGGTGACGTACCTTGTGGTGAGTATTGGCTGGGTGACGTACCTTGTGGTGAGTATTGGCTGGGTGACGTACCTTGTGGTGAGTATTGACTGGGTGACGTACCTTGTGGTGAGTATTGGCTGGGTGACGTACCTTGTGGTGAGTATTGGCTGGGTGACGTACCTTGTGGTGAGTATTGGCTGGGTGACGTACCTTGTGGTGAGTATTGGCTGGGTGACGTACCTTGTGGTGAGTATTGGCTGGGTGACGTACCTTGTGGTGAGTATTGGCTGGGTGACGTACCTTGTGGTGAGTATTGACTGGGTGACGTACCTTGTGGTGAGTATTGACTGGGTGACGTACCTTGTGGTGAGTATTGGCTGGGTGACGTACTCTGTGGTGAGTATTGACTGGGTGACGTACCTTGTGGTCAGTATTGACTGGGTGACGTACCTTGTGGTGAGTATTGGCTGGGTGACGTACCTTGTGGTGAGTATTGGCTGGGTGACGTACCTTGTGGTGAGTATTGGCTGGGTGACGTACCTTGTGGTGAGTATTGACTGGGTGACGTACCTTGTGGTGAGTATTGGCTGGGTGACGTACCTTGTGGTGAGTATTGGCTGGGTGACGTACCTTGTGGTGAGTATTGGCTGGGTGACGTACCTTGTGGTGAGTATTAACTGGGTGACGTACCTTGTGGTGAGTATTGGCTGGGTGACGTACCTTGTGGTGAGTATTGGCTGGGTGACGTACCTTGTGGTGAGTATTGGCTGGGTGACGTACTCTGTGGTGAGTATTGACTGGGTGACGTACCTTGTGGTCAGTATTGACTGGGTGACGTACCTTGTGGTGAGTATTGGCTGGGTGACGTACCTTGTGGTGAGTATTGACTGGGTGACGTACCTTGTGGTGAGTATTGGCTGGGTGACGTACCTTGTGGTGAGTATTGGCTGGGTGACGTACCTTGTGGTGAGTATTGACTGGGTGACGTACCTTGTGGTGAGTATTGGCTGGGTGACGCACCTTGTGGTGAGTATTGGCTGGGTGACGTACCTTGTGGTGAGTATTGGCTGGGTGACGTACCTTGTGGTGAGTATTGGCTGGGTGACGTACCTTGTGGTGAGTATTGACTGGGTGACGTACCTTGTGGTGAGTATTGGCTGGGTGACGTACCTTGTGGTGAGTATTGGCTGGGTGACGTACCTTGTGGTGAGTATTGGCTGGGTGACGTACCTTGTGGTGAGTATTGACTGGGTGACGTACCTTGTGGTGAGTATTGACTGGGTGACGTACCTTGTGGTCAGTATTGACTGGGTGACGTACCTTGTGGTGAGTATTGGCTGGGTGACGTACCTTGTGGTGAGTATTGGCTGGGTGACGTACCTTGTGGTGAGTATTGGCTGGGTGACGTACCTTGTGGTGAGTATTGGCTGGGTGATGTTGTACTAGTTCAATTGATGTCCGGGTCAAAGGGACTCTTTATGGACCGCGTTGTGTCCTCTGCGACTCTCGGCATTACTTAACAAGACAACTGACAATAGTACAAACTGTATTAAGTTTAAAAGGAGCAAAACGAATGGTGGTTTTTCACTCCGTGGCGTTGCACTAGGTGTTGGATATCTTTCTTGCTTTAACCTTACGTAGTTGCCCAATTACAATGGTGGAGGCAATGAAGCTGATATCATGCTATAGACACGGCGTTTAGCGCCTGTCTCAGAAACTGACCCAATTTTCCCATCGTCGTTGCAATACGCAGCTTTATTGTGACACTGACAATGAATGACTCGTGCAATGGCGTGTATTTAACGTTCAATAATGTCAGTTACTACTGTGCATCGACTGGGTCCTGGTAGTCCTGGTGGTGGCGGCAATGCGTCCCAGTTCATCATCTAAGCATAACAAGAACAAGAGCCGAAATCAGCCCGAGGCTGAGGCTTACTGACAAAAGTGATTTTGTTACAGACGATCAGGAAAATTCATTTGCTCAATTATGATCCTATTTGGTCTAAATATGGCCTGCAGCGGTCAGTGTAGCTTAGAATATATCATACAAACGGGCATTTCAGCCTACAATCGCACCTACAAGGGGCACCAGTGAGGGAATCGAAAGTGCCCATTTTCTCGTCATTGGCGTCCGAGCCAGGGGGGTCCCCTTTGTGCGGCGCCATGGTTCCCAGGCTAAGGGCAATACGTCAATTGTGAGCACAGGTATGTTCATATATAGTTCAGCCCGACTAAGTACCGTAACAATCGCAGCTCTAACTTGCTTTCCCGATTTTTGACGAATTTTCCAATTTGGCAAGAATCTCTATACTTTATCATTAGGCTTAGTTCCGTTGCCATGAAATGTCATCGTGACGTCACATGACACCACTGACGCTTACCAAAATAAACAATTTGGTTTCTTATTTTCTCACCTTACCTGCGTATGTAACTCTAGTGGTCGTAGCTAGTGCTTAAGTAGTATGGCGGTAGGACTGTCAGCTCTTTAGATATGGCTTAACCCAATTACCGGAAATTGCTATTCTTCATCATGACGAATAAATGAAAAACGAGCAGACGAAGAAGGGACTCTGTACCCAAGATGAAAACGATAATAATGTTTCACTGCCAATAGTGATGTGTAGACATATATTCCCTACCATTATCCGCAAAGATCTGAGCTCTAGCTTGTTTTTTTCTGACTTTTGACGATTTGTGTAATTAGACGGAATCCGTATACTTTATCATTTATTCGGTTGCCATGGAAACGAAACTGAAACGCGCGTTCGTCGTGGGCTCACCCTAAGACTCTTGTACTCTTCAACACTTCTAACCATGGTGAAGGAAAGTGAAATCGCTCAACCGGAAGTATGTCAAATTGAATGAAGTTTTATTTTCCCCATAGGGTCCCATGTTAAACGTTTTTGACTATATACCGAAAGGTTGTTAGCTTATGTCACAATGTTTACCATTGGTGGCTCATCTCGGTCCAGTTCATCCACAACTGCAAGCATAGAACTGGCATAGGTCGCCCGGGGGAGCCCTAGCCAGCGCTGAAAATCCCTATCTTTAACCATTGGCCAAATTTCAGAAAAATTCCTGTTACGTCAGTTCGTATTCAAATAACATATGGTATCCATTGTTTCTACTAGGTACCATATTTAACCAAAGAAAAAAAAAATCCTGGTAGTGTTTGACGAAGGCACTTGTAAAATATGCGACAAAACATTTTTCCCAGCTTGGGAGATGGAGGGCTTTAACATGAGAAGTCCCTCGCGCCTCTCTGGAACCGGAAGTAAGATAGGAACATAGTATTTTTATGATGCATGAAAACATCGGATTCCACTTGCTACAAAATGACGCCACTCTTGATTTTTTATTCTTTTTTGCCGATTTTTGACGACTTTTTCAATGTACCGAAAGTGACGTCATCGTGACGTCATATAACGTATCCGAAAAATCTCAGATTTCATAGAGACTATTCATATTTCGATGAGAATCCGGAACATCTGAGTGATACCTTTAGAGTAAATTGGTCAAATCGCAAAAAAAACGGTTCAAGGTCATATTTTGGGATTTTCCAGAAAAGATAAAACGTCATGTAGCTCAAAAATGAGTACGACCCGTCAAAAGTGGTCAATGGCTGAAAGATGCGCTTTCAATAGTAGCACATTCTGAAACTTACCTGAACTCTTTAGGTGTAATATTAACGGAGATAAACGCGTTCTTAAAAATCTCTGTGACCTTCACCTTTGACCTACATATGCCAATAACGAACTTAGCCGAGCTATTTCATATATCTATCAGTAGGGTAAGTCTGACAACCGTAACTGTCATCATGCGCCCTGGACCTTGATGACAAACATATTAACAAACAAAGAAGAGATATTCGACGATAGGTCGAGGACGAAAATCCATAAGCGTTGTCGCAATTCGGTTGGCTCGCATGATCGTATGACTTACGGAATACATGTCAAACAACTGCAAGACAACGTCACGATGACGTCATGGGTAAATGTGAAAGGTGCATTTATGGCGACGCCACTGGTTGTCAGGTTTAATTTCGGGGAAATTGCCTTTAAGGGGCGATTTGTGCTAAATAATACCTTCGACAGACAATGTGGGCACTGTAGGCGGAGCTTACATCCAGTTTGAAGTCAGGAGCGCTTCTCTTGAAACAATATTATTACGGTACTATGGCATTTAACTTTTAGTTATTATGACGTCTTCGTGACGTCACATGACGTCTTCGTGACGTCACATGACGTCATTTGACGTTCACGACAATATTCGCAATGGCTTCTATTTTGTTAAATATACCTACTTATTAACTCGGGTGATGGTAGCTATTGCAAAATTGGCTGAACATCAAGCAAGCCCTACCTTTCGTAAGGGCACGTTAGCTATGACGTTGACGCACGCTAATCCCCTTCGCCATAAAGTGTCTCTGAAAGAGACGTGTAACGTCAAATAAACCGGGAGTTGCCATACCGTATAATAGCTGATAGTCCCGCGGATAAGCTAATAACCGTGCATGTTGTGGTAAAAGCATGAAAGTTGGCACACATATTCGAAATTTATGTCTAATCAAATTGGGGCGTCTGCCCTCCTCTAGCTTGGAGTGTGTCCCCTCTGCTTACTCCTTAAACTCCCTACCCCCTCGATAGTTGTAGCCTATTGTGTTTAGGCTTACCAATTTAGGTGTTTGGGTTATCAGATAGTGTGTGTTATTGTTGAAATAGCCGCCATTATGGCAAACTGAGGGCGCCTTACTCTTGGAGACAATTTGTTGAATTCTTTGACCCCGAAAACCAATACACAGACTTAAATAGAGTGATCCCTCTTCGTTTTTGAGATGTTGATCTTGGAAAATGGCGGATGCGTTGTCCAAATTTACACAATAACATTTCTTGTCTTAGCGATCCGGAAAACCATCAGTGTTAGTTTTCAAAATATTGGGTATATTTCGGGGTCTTGTCCGCCGTTTTGAAACATGGCGGATGCTATGCAACAGGATACCCCATAATGATTTTGTTTCGAATTCAGCGACCCCGCTGAACCTATGCACAGGTGTCAAAATAATGGTTCTATCCCCCTTGTTTCCCGTACGAAAATATCATATAGAATTTCCATAAAAAAAAATCTAAAGGTTTCCATCGATTTTTCTTTTCAAATTATAAATGTTTTCCTTTAGAGTTTCCATAGAATTTTCATAGCATTTCCATAGAATTTCCATAGAATTTTCATAGAATTTCCATGGAGTCTTCATAGAATTTCCATAGAGTCTTCATAGAATGTCTAAAGAATTTCCATAGAAATTCCATGGAGTCTTCATAGAATTTTTCGATAGAGTCTTCATACAATTTCCATAGAGTTTTCATAGAATTTCCACAGAGGTTTCATAGAATTTCCATAGAGTCTTCATAGAGCTTCCGGGGGCCTACCTAGCTATTGTGGTGATTAGCGTACTCGACCGCAGATCAAGGTCCTGGGTTCAAATCCGGGCTCGGGCACATAATGTGGGGCATGTTTCATTCCTTCATCCTCCATCGTCCCGAAGGTTCCATGGCCCGATTTAACCTTAGCACAAAAGTGGCCTAAACCACCAGCATTTCATAATTTTTCCATGGAGTTTCCAAAGAAAGCGCACGTCGCGGCAGTGCTTGGAACAGAGTTCAAGGTCGCCCTGGGTGAGTCCAACATCAGCTCCGACTCGGCTGAACGGGCACGGCCGTTGGGCAGACCTTCACATCTCATCCTGCTAATGTTATTGTTCAAAGGATTGGCTCCGCCGCTACTCTCACTTCGCAGCAGGCAACCGGTGCAAAAGTCAATATGCCGGCAAGGCTTCCAACGTTCCCTAAATGCGAAATTTTAAATCTGCCAGTATCACCTTATATAGTGCCGTGCCGTCGGTATCCCTTCATATATCGCTTGCAGGAGTCTTCTTACGCAATATATTCCAGAATTCGTCAAACCACTCGTTCGCTTCTCGCAGAGAACGCAGCCTACGTGTGTTAAATCCAGAGCTCGTTGTTGTGCCTGCCGTCAGTTGTAAGGCCGGTATGGAAACTATTCAAACTCGATGGAGACTATGGAAACTCCATAGAAATTCTCTGAAAACTCTATGAAAATTCTATAAAAGTTCTATAGGAAAACGTTTAGAAAAATCGATAGAAACCTTTAGAATTGTTTTTAGTGAAATTTTGTAAGATAATTGCCTACGGGGTGTAATGATGTCGGCAACCTAGGGATATACCCAAAAACAAATTGCAGTACTAATCAAACCTGCTTTTTCTTATTCCATATGTATCTAGTAGTGGTGTTTCCAAAATCTACCAAACCCATTTATTGGGACATATTGTTAAGGGGGTGGCTTAATTAATTTACCCTACTAACCCACAAGAAGCAATGTATTTTTACATAAACGAAATGATAGGGATGCGACTCAGCTGAGACCCGCACTACGAATTGTGACCTGCATACTCATATTTCCAGTGTGATGTGATGGAGAGTTATTTAATCTACAAAATGCAACAAACATTGATAAAATATCTTGTATATTCAAGTTTTTAGGACATTTTAAAATAGGAACCTCTTTTCCTGTTTTACGGCTGTCGATCGACGCAGTGTATTTGCATGGCGAGCCGGATGGGCCTCCGGTTTGACTTTTCGATACATGGTCCGATATTCACAATTCAATCGATTATTGACGCGTTTTATCCTGATCACATGAATACAATACGTATGTGGGAGGGGAACGGGTGGGGGGGGTGTTAAGAAATGACAATCTTTCTTCCTCCACGACCAACAATGTATATTTCCTCTCTATCAAATGTGAAATGTCAAGGGGGAAGGGGGGGGGGGTAGGGAGTTTAAGGAGTAAGCAGAGGGGACACACTCCAAGCTAGGAGAGGGCAGACGCCCCAATTTAGGGGAGTGGACACCCCCTAAGTTAGGGGTGGTGTCCCATGAACACCCAACCCTCGTTTTCAAATTCCTAGATCCTCCCCTACTACTGCAAAGAGATCTGTTGGGGGGTGGGGGGGGGGTCGTAGGCCGACACGTTCGGGAGGGTTGGTGCACAAGCCAAGTTCTAGCAAGTTCTCCCAAGTTAGGAGAGGGGAGACACCCTAGGTTAGGGGAGGGAACAGACCTCAAGTTGGAGTGGTGCCCCAATATGGGGGAGACACCTCAAGTTAGGGGAGGAGAGATAACTGAAGTTAAGGGAGGGGGGGAAACACCAAGTTCGGGTAGTACCCCAAGTACTGGGGAGGGGAGACACTCCAACTTAGGGAAGGGGAGACACTCCAATATTAGGGGAGGGGAGGCACCACAAATTAGGAAAGGGGAGACAACCCAAATTGGGGTGATACTCCAAGTTAGGAGAGGGGAAATACCCTAATATAGGAGTCGCGACTGAGTAGGGGCGGTGCTTCAAGTTTGGGGAAGGGAGATACCCCAAGTTAGGGGAGGAGAGACGCCCCAAATTAGGGGCGGGAAGACACCCCAGGTTGAGGTGGTACTCCAAGTTTGGAGAGGGGAAAGGCCTCAAGTTATGGGGGTGGGGGGGGGGGCGATAAATGTGAGGGAAGACACCCTAGGTTTGTGTGGTTCCTCAAGTTTGGGAAGGGGAGATACCAAAAGTTTGGGGAGGGAACAGGCCTCCAGGTATAGGAGGGAAGACACCCTAAGTTGGACCACCCGAACGGGTGGTATCCTCAAGTAAGGGTAGGGTAGACACCCTAAGTTAGAGCAGGGGAGACACCCAGAGTTAGAAGAGGGTAGACACCATAAATTAGAAGCGGAGGGACACCACAAGTTAGGGGAGGGGCGACACTCAAAGCTTGAGTGATACCCAAAGTTACGGGAAGGTAGACACCCCAAGTTAGGAGTGAGGAGACTCCCCAGTTAGGGGAGGGGAGAAACCCCAAGTTGGGGTGGTAGCCCAAGTTAGGGGAGGAAGACACACCATGTTGGGGGTGAGGCACCCTTCATTTGCGCAGACGTTTCACTTATTAAAAGTTAAACGTTGCAGATAGAGATGAATCAAACCGGTATTGGTGACGGTGAAACTGCAAATGATGATCGATCGACCGAGGCACATCCCCCCCCCCTCCCCTCCCCCCCTCAATTATAGCATTTTAACAAACAAAAATTTACCATGCCTAGCTAGACCGTTATGGCGGTAAATCTACCCAAATATAAGACACATATATAGTCGATTAAATTGTGGAAATCGGACAATTTATGGAAAAGTTACAGACTCACACTTCAGTCCCATCCGGCGCGCTGTGCAAAAACACGGTGTCTGTCGACAGTCGGAAAGCCGGGAAACGGGTCCCTCGTTAAAAAAGCATGTAGAAACTTTAATATTAAAGATATTTTATTTGGGTTTGTTGTATTTAGTAGACGAAATAACACTCCATTAAATATAGTAGGCCAAGGGTACGCAGGTCTAAATTTATAGTTGGGGTCTCAATAATTACAACGCTTCTCTGCCACTTGGTGTTCGGACAAATACGTAATCCATTCTGGTGTTTCGGGGGTAGGGTAAACTACCCGCGTAAAAGTTCCAATGAAGTTCCAACTTCTATGGAGTTCTATAGAACGTTTTGCTACGGGGCAACGAATATCAAACGGGAGCGATGGGCAAAAGTCGGCCTTCCTGCGCCTGTACACCCTGTGTCACTGCGTATTTCCCGAGAGGGTCGCCCCAGGTTCGTCACCATTGGCACCAGTGTGATAGTTGAGGTTATAGGACTCCGAAAGTTCATCCCCGCAAGGCCGGGGCTTGAACCCCGGTTCGCAAGATTACAAGGCACACACGCTAACCACTGTATCAATTGGTTCAAATATATATAAGGGCAAAATTAATTTTATGTGACTTATAACCCCCAAAAGGTTTTTTTCGAAAATCTATTGAAATGAATCTTACTCTATTTGCCCTTTATTTTTCCATATGTTTAAAATTTTGATCACGGTTTCGGCTTACTCTATTTGCCCTTTATTTTTCCATATGTTTAAAATTTTGATCACGGTTTCGGCTGCGACATCAGGTTTTTTTTGTGAAGGGGTTTCTAACGTTAATTTTCAGTTTACCTTGCAAACGTTTATTTGTAAACGAAAAATAAACGTTAATTTAACGGCGCTAGCTAGTAGCTGGAGACCATATATCAACCATGCAAACCACAATCTAACGTTAACTTAACATTTAGCATGACATCTGGGAAAGTCATACGCTGATGACTGTCGTTATATATAACTGTTTGATAACTGATGTCTGTTCTGTGCAGGATAAATGCCCCATGTCTTCCTTCGCGAAGAGTAGGGAATGAAGTATACACCGAAGTATTTGGCGTATGAATTTGTTTTATTTCGATTAGGCTTCTTTTATGGCCGGAAGACAGCTGATCGAATAGCACAGAGTTGCGTGGGTTGTAAAATAAATTTAATCGTGTAGACAACCGACAGAAAATAAATATAACCAAAACATATAAAAAGGTACCAGCTTAGTATGTAACAGTCAAGCCTTTTTAAGGCAAGCACTAGACAAATTCAAGGACTTTTCAAGGACAATTTTTACCTTTTTCTGGTCTATTTTAAGCATACAAATTGCAAAACTTGGGACTAAATTTTATGCATACAATCTGTGATATGCGGAAATAAGGAATGACAACAAGAAGGCTGTGTTCATGGTTACTTATTACCAACCAAAAGCATTTATTGGAGTCAATCACTTTACTTTTATTAATTGCCAGCTTTTGTTCGTTTTTTTCTTGGGTCTCTGCCAGTGCCCGGTCCACCTTGAAATCAAGCACTTTTCATTGTAACTGCCCTATTTCAAGCAAATTTAAGTACATTGGAGCGACCTCAAGGCTCATTTCTGTTTTGATGACCTTTTCCAGGCATCAGTCAAAATTCAAGCACTTTTCAAGCCTGTGCACACCCTGTAAATATACTGTTTTGTATGATATGTCCAGTTATGCGTCACAAAAGCAATGCATTGACAAGTGGAATGAGCAGCTTTAAGACACAGGAGAGACGTTTCTAATGGGTTCCACGGTCGTGCGGTTTATTTATATGAAAGAAAATGATTACAGCTAATAATTCGCATAGCCTCTAGGGCGGATCCTCAAAAAGGGGGGGGGGGGTTCCGGGGGTTGGGACCCCCGCCCCGGTCGCAAGTTTACATCCCCCATCCGTCGTCAAAGAGATGGGCGGATCCTCCGGTCGCAATGTTGTTAAGAGAACCCCCCCCTCTCAAATTACTGGATCCGCCCCTGAGCCTTGCCAAATGGCTGTTTGTGTGCCACAATATAAGTTCCTCATACAGCAATATTTTACATAATATTACATATTTGCCCATAACAGTTCTATACCTTTCTCCAAATGGTCTTGAAGATCATGATGTAAATGGACACCTGCTGTATGAACAGCTATAATAAATAAACAACTTTTCCTCAATTTGTAATTTAGCCAGACGCATGGCGACTGACTTTCGCAAGTATTGTCTCAATTTCTTTGGGCGATAATATGGGCCGGGGCTCCGTCTCCGCCGAGACATTGCATCCTGGGGATCCCGGACTGTGGAACATGAGGCAGGACTCCAAGGAGGCAGTTGACACGACTTCTCCGTCATCAGGTGACAGTGGTCGTCGCGGTTACCATGGTAATATGTAAATCCAAAGCAGACTTTACTCAAATCGCACTGACTTTGGCAAGATATGAGAGACAGCGCGCGGGTCGCATTAGAAGTGCACTTAACGTCACGGGATTCCTCATAACGGAACCGGATGTGTCGCTCGTAGAAAGACGACAGTGTCGTCACTGCAAAGACAATGTCACCCAGGGATAGAAATATTATTAGGAGTTGGATATTCGTTAAGGCGTTAAAGCTGGTCATTCCGTTCAGGCTTGAATCCTGCACGGCGCGCCCCGCTTACTAATCAGCAATGTGTCATTATGAAGCCACAGCGCTTATCACTGACGACTCAACTAAGACAAGCAGCTTTCTCACGATTGTACATCTTAATAATCATTTCTAACAGTTAGCCAATCCTCAGAGCATTATAAATTATATCGATTCGTTCTCAAATTATGTAGAAGTCCTTGATTTATTTTTAATTCTAGTCCGATAATGAAAATGGCGGGCTGCTGCAGATGTCTAATCAATGTCTAATCAATGACATTGCATAACGCCCTGAAATCGCAGGCTATCGTCATATCATTGATATCGCTATGGTAATATAACGTCTGATGTCGATAGCAGACCCTACGATGAACACCATGGCAAAACTGTTACAAGTATTTTGATTATAGTATAATAAAAACATTGCTAAATTATACAATATACATTAAACAAAATATTATGACAAATTCTTTAAATAACATTATACTAGATTTTTTAACGAATATTGTTGTAGAAATATTCGACTTTTTTACAAATAATACAATGTGATAACGTTCATATCATATGAGTATGGTAATTAATGCTTCTCGCAAGTTAATTATACATAATTATTATCACTCACCATTTAAATCAATGGTTATATGTGTGTAGAGCGACAGGAGCTCGCTCTTGCGAACACTGTAGGAAACTGTGTTGAGTCCTTGCATTTGATATTTGTCCCTCCGCCTCATCCGAAACCCCTTGCTGCTACATTGGGGGGAAGAGGTGAAAGGTCATCCAACAACATACACGGACGACGCCCCCGCCTCCTCGCATCCAGTTTTGTATGATAATGCCCCTCGGGACCTATTCCAAGTTTCCCCACTTCCCAACTTCCCCACTTCCCCACTCTCCACAACCTTCACTGACCCTAACCCCCAAGACCCAAACGGGCCTCGGATGCTGCGGTCTAGCTTCTACCCTCCGCAACACCCTCCCATTTATGTCAAAACCCTAACCCTCGCTTGCCCGTCCACAGTTATTTAAACCAGCCCAGAGCGATCACTGATTCTTTGGGGTTGTAGCTAGACGTTCCAGGCGTCCCGCTTATGTTGCCATGACATGTGCCTGGACACCCCGGCGCCTGGCCTGTGGACCCCCTCCCCCACACACCCATTCCCTCCCCCAGCCAGCACACTGCGTAACTGACCCTTTGGGGTTGAAGGGGTTCCAGGCGTCCCGCTTATGTTGCCATGACGTGTGCCTGGACACCTCGCCGCCGGGCCGCTCGACCTCGAAGTGGGTTCGCACCCTATGACGAAGACCGAAAAGCCACGAGTATGATACAGTTATCAATGAACAAGCAATGCATGTATACCTTTCATAATCACAATATATGCCTTTCATAATCACAATATATACATGCCGTAGTCACCCTATATACCCCATGGTCCATATATATACCTACCATAATCACAATGTATACCTACCATAATCACAATGTATACCTACCATAATCACAATGTATACCTACCGTAATCACAATGTATACCTACCATAATCCCAATGTATACCTACCATAATCACAATGTATACCTACCATAATCACAATGTATACCTTTCATAGTCACTACAAATACATGGTTACCTTGCAGTCACAACAAATACCATTTGTGCATTTCATAGTTACAACAAATACATTTTATACTGTTCATAGTCACAACAAATATCTTTCACAGTCACAACGAATACCTTTCATAGTCACGACAAATACCTTTCATAGTCACAACAAATACCTTTCATAACCACAACAAATACCTTTCATAGTCACAACAGATACATTTTTAATAGTCACAACAAATACCTTTCATTGTCATAACAAATACCTTTCATAGTCACAACAAATACTGTTTTTTCCTCGATAGCCATATTGGCCTCAGGGGTCGTATTCATAATCACCACTTAGCGCTGATTGGAAGATCTGTCGAGCGATTATCGCGTTCAAAATGCGTAAGTACTCACCCAAGAAGTGAATTTTCTGAATTAAGAAAGTGCTAAAATTATATATTGAAAAAGGTACATTTTGCGCATAACTTACGAGGGGATTATGAATACGGCCCTAGGAGCGGTACGGCTATACATACACCACACGGGGCTTACGAGGGGATTATGAATACGGCCCCAGCGCTATGAGTGTCTGACCTGTTACCAAAGTCGTCGTCCTCGCCGCCCCAGCCGAAGAACTGATTGGACAAACCATTAACCGCCGTGAACTGTTGGGGCGTCATGGAAACAACGCCTCCGAAAAGTCTTTTATATCTCAACCTGACAAAAACGACATAATTGTATTAGATGTACATCAATGTCTTAAATAAGTTTTATTAGCAATATGTTCTACGTATGTGACGTTAGTATGCGAAACTGCAAGGTGTTCTGTATTTTGTTGTCCTCAACGGTATTTAGTATTTAGTTGCAGCATCCACACAAGGTGTTTTCAGCGGAAGCAGAACTGTGGTATGGGGTCTGGTAAGCATGTATATCGACATTTGTCGCTAACAGCATCAAACATTTGTAGTCTTTTTCGAAAATTGCTTATTTCGCACTTTAGGCACATAGCCTCTGGTAAATACACAAAATAAATGAAAGCGAAACGAAACAGTGCAGTAAGCAAACGAGTAAACAAGTGATCGTAAGTAACTTGTATAAAGATCTTAATATTTGCTTAAATAAAGTGACGCCTTTCTTTAAACGCTGCATTAACAAAGTTGGCAATTTCTACCTAACATTCGGATGTCATTAGCAACACAAACTGGTCAGGGCTCATTACATAGCTAAGGTTTCTGCCGGAGACAAACAGGTTGACAGTAATTGGAATGGGACAGAACGTTTATTGACAAGTGCACACATCAAGATTTGTCAATATTAAAAAATCAGGAGAAGGACATTATTGGGGAGGGGGGGAGGGGGGGGGGGGGCGGAGGAAAGGGGCGGAGGGAAGGGCTGTGTTCCCAAATCACGAAGAATAAATTTCTTTATTCCCAGGTCACGATACATTAAAAGGGGAACTCCCTGCATACAATGAAGGGTCGGATATATGATGTAAATTGACAATTTCCCAATTTCCGGTTATTTATTATTCAAGCTCTCAGCTCACGATTAAGGAAAATCCTTTATCACGACGGTCGGCTAATATCTTTTCCCCAGATCACCAAGAGCTATTTTTTTCACATTCCCAAAATTAGCGAGTGTGCGTGTTGTTATAAGGTTATATTCTGACATATTTGTTGGTGGGCTACCTAAAACGTATTGCATAAGTGCACCCAAATGGAAATGCGTCACTGGTCTTCAAGTGTAGCTTTGTGCAGTCATTCGTGTGTTCCAAAAGAATAAGTGTGACAAAGTATTGGGAACCGTATAATTAAGTCTCTTCATTACTGAAGCACAACATATAATAATATAGGTGATAATAATAATCTAATATGAGCAAGATTGATATATAATCCCATGTAAAATCGCACGGTAGTCCACACCTGTACTTCCACTTATCCAGTGCGCATGCGTAATGTACAGGTTTGTCCCAGCACTGAAATATTGCGCGGTCGTCTTCCGGAAGTAGGTCAACATCGTGAAACACGGCACAATCAAAGTCCAACAACTTCCGGGATTCCAGGAACCCGGCGTTCATCAGCGAAGCCTTGTTGAACCTTGGGGGTTCAAACTGCAACCAGAATAATTGACATATAGGTTTTCACAGCTACTCAAAGACGGGTGGGGGATGGGGGCGATTTCCGTTCCTCTGGATTGAGCTTTTTATTTATCTGCGAACTGGGAATGAGGAAAATAATCCTTCGTGAACTGGGAATGGGCTATTAGCCGACACCCACCCCCCGCTGGAACCGCCACTGACAGGTGAACCATGTTGTTCTGGCACGAAGCCGTAAATTTATTTGTTGAGGCATTTTCTGACATAGACGCTATCAATTTATTGGTTTATTCTGTATCTAGTTATCAGTTTGAATAAGTTGTTTCATCTGAAAAGATTAACTCGAAAACATCGCCTAATTAAACGCACATGACTTGTATCACGTACGTGGGAACACGTGTATGAAGTCCGGCGCTCCGACATGATGAAACAGTAACAGTGTGACAGTCACTTGCATCTTTTCGACGTTTATGCATAGCTCCGCCTTCCAGAGCAAGATTAATTAGCTGATTAATCACATAGACTAATGGGGTCTACAAGTATATCCAGACGGGTTAATGATTTGGACAAGGAAGAGTTACATCGTGCAAACCTCTCCACATTGTCGGGGGTCATGCGACAGGCTGTTGGTTTAAGGTTACACACCAATATGTCAATTGTTTATCAGTTGCGTAAGTCAAATAAGTATATTCTGTCTTGCATTTAAATCCTGAAAGCCTGTGGGCTATCCGGAGAGAAACAATTTGGTCACCGGAACAGAAGTTGGTGGCCGGCTTTATATCCCTGCGCGCCGTTTCATGTTGAAATTGTTGTTTTACAGGCTCAACGAGATATAATATATATGTATGCATCATAATGTTGAGATTCTTTTAGTCATGATTCTAACATGTAAAAAATCTAAGATGACGCATGTAAGGAGGCTGCTTTAAGCTATAGTGGGGATGGTCTGTTTGTGTGTTAAGATTGTGGCTCCCACGATTCTGCTCTAAGTAGGGTGTCATGTTATTGGATGTAGTTTATTCCAGTTTGTAGTTTTTAATGTAGTTTACATGGGCGGGGTTCAGGGGGGGGGGGGGGGCGGCACAAGGGCCACGTGCCTCGCTTTCAGACCCTAGAATGAATATAATATATCTGTGCCCCCCTCCCCTCCTTTTCAAGTTATGTGCAACCCGGTCGCCTACATCTCGGGCTTTTACACGAATTTTTTATGTCTTTGTGCACCCCCCCCCCCCCTTTCAAGAATTCCTGCGCATACTTTCTCCACTGACCTGTTCAACGATGAATATCTGGTACTCCAACAACTGCCGTTGCAGATACGGGTGCATGTGCGCTAAGAAGGGCCGCAGCTGCTCCTCTCTATCTCGATACGGGACAATGATGGCGACCCGTCGCCTAGCAACGCAGTGACGTGGCTTCCAATGGCCGCCTGGCAACAGGTTCTCTGACAAGGGCGCCATGATTCGCCAGGTCAGCGCTCGCAGCGCCGTTGTGTTAGGCGTCTGTCTCCCGTCTGAAAAGTGGGCAACCGTTCTAATTTTTCATCCATCCCTGTAAAATTGACACTTTTGACTGTGCCATCACCATACGATATTGAATGACAGATTAATAACGTTTTAATCCCTACGCAATAAATTATTATATTGATCAGTATAGTATGCTTTGTACCGTTCAACATTCTTAAATTGATGAACTCCCGTAGTAAACTGACGTATATCTATCGGATTAAAATATAACTGAATATTTTGGGATATAGATTGCAGTTCCTCGTTTTTTTGTGAACGCCATTTGTAAATGGCATCATACGATTAAATAGAAAGCTACATTACAAAGAAGAATCACAGTGGCTTGTATGAACGCGACCATGCTGGGTTGTAATCAATCTCCAGACCAAGTATAAATCCTGGAATGTGTTCATTTTAATTTCATGTTTTTTCACTAATTCTCTCTTATTTGATCCACTTGAATGATTGCAGTTTAAAATAAAGCCCAATTATATACATATGATATTTAAATCTGAAACTTATGAATATTATTGGTGATATATTTCTGAGTACGGCGGATGTCCCCTCACCTTCCCTGGCCTAATGATAACAGCAATCAGCTCAATTGAAAATTTACAATGCGGAAACTTAAGCTGACTGAAGATGACATGTCAATTTAAGGCCAACACGTTAATTATGATTGGTCTTAAGGTAGATGCATAGATTAAATTTTTTTCCGACAAACTTCTTAACATTTTTTCAAATTATAGTAATGTGTATCCAAAACGATAAAATAACATAAAAAAGATATGTCTTCTACCTATTTTTCTGTCAAAATGACGTTGAATAGGTAGGGGGTCACATCTAATTTTATAATGCCGTCAATGGAGAATTTTGGAATTTCGACACGAAATATTCAACAGAAGAAAAACGGCTCAGACAAAGTTAATAAAAAAATGTCTGTAACACGCTTGCTCCTTGTTTGTTCAAATAAGAGAAAAAAATATATTGGTCTTCTACCTCGTTTTTTTCGTAAAATGACTTGAACACGGAAATTGTGCCGGTAATTCCGAGGGTCGGAATGGAAAACATGCTGAACTAGAGACACGACAAGTACTCACAAGATTGAATAAGATACCTGGTGTTATCAAATTTACATGAGCACATTTAAGCAACCAAACTTAAGCTTAGAGGCCTACGATGATGTGGGGGATCCCTACACCCCACCCCTCTCGCCTCCCCCACTGATTTACTGTGCCTGTGTGGTCAACGCTATGTAATTTGTCGGCTTGTTTCTATTGTCAGTTCGTTCAAAGATATATTTATACATCCCAATAAGTTCTTTAGTTTGCTTGGACTTGCGTTTACCTATCAATTTCCCTTTACAGCGCATCTTTGTCATATAAACAAGAAATAAACGATGACGCGCTGCGGACAATAGAGCATTCGCCATATTAGCCTGGTTCCGCGGCCCAACTTCGCTCGCTCGCTCACTTACAAGTATGAGTATGAGCGGCCGTACCAGCTTATCGCCAGATCGCAGCGGCATAGTCCACCAGATGGCGCCACAGTGATGCCGGGAACCTCCTTAAATACGTTTTCAATTCCGCTTTTACTTAAACGTTCGAGATTTACCATGTACTGTCAGCCTATCCAGCAGTTTGAGTGATTCAAGGTGCTTAGTCAATATATATTCGGATAATGTATTTGGCATAGGGAGCCTACATGCCGATGTGTGCCACCTGCGTACATAGCGATGTCTTTCGCCTTCGCACAATGCGATGTGTTCCGCCTTCGTACATGGAGATGTATTTCACCCATGTACATGGCCATTGGTTACGTCAACCCACACTAGGGTCACGTGGTCTGTTCACGTTTCGTGGTGAAGTTTTCCGCCAGTTAGTGGCGAAGTGGTCCGTCACTTAGTGGCAAAGTGTTCCGCTCCTTTGTTTTCAATTAATTTGACCATTTGTATGTCATGTAGTGTCTTTCTCACTCGGCAATAAATTTGCCCTTTCCGATTCCATACACATTGTTCTGTTTTATTGCCAGGGAACAAGCTGCGGGCGAGCCAGCTTATCATTATAACTCCCTCCCGGCATACTTAAGACAAAACATGTCGAGTAGAAAATGAAAACGATGCAATACAAACAGTTTCATACCAAGAGTTATTTATACATACGACGTCGATACACTAGGTGAATGCTTTATATAAACCACATTGTCATTATTGACCTGTGCACCGGTATTGAGCTTGGCGAGTGACCAAGATAGCTGGGCAAACATTCCGTCAGCCTGTTAACTTCCCCTTCAGGAGATCCGGCATGTAAGCCTCTATGTGACACAGCTCAACGCGACAATGTGCCGACACCAGTGGCCATACGTAGAGGTCTGGAAGGGGGGGGGGAATTACTTATTAATTATTTTATTATTACTTAATTAAAGTTGAATTCAAATAATTTGTCATAGATGCGAATGTGTAATGCCTTATAGAACTGCCAATCATTGTTGCTCAAGGCCCGGCTTTTGCCCGATTTCTTCATTTCGCGTGTGAAGTCCGACTGTCTTGGGTATTGAGTACGGCATGGACAGTATCACCGCTTGCCGTTATCTTTTCTCGTGACTAAAAGATAAATATACTTACATTTCTCGAAACAAGTCATTAATTTTATTTCAGTGAAACAATACGCGGATGTATGGGCAGCTTTCACCCTAGAGTCGGCTCTGTACATATAACGCATATTGGTATATAACTGTAACTGAAGCTGTTAGGGGCATGTGTTGGGGGTGGGGTGGGGGGGGGCATGAGTTGTGTTGCGGTATGGTTTACAGATACTTGATCTCCACTCAAAAAATGTTACATCCGTTTTGCCGTCACATGATAGGAATGTCCCTCGGCCCGACCCAACCCGACCCGACCCCAAACCCACCCTCGCGAGAATGCGTGTTTGTGGGACCGAGCAGGGATGGGGGTGCGGTGAGGGGGGGGGGGGGAGAAAGTGGTTATCAATAGTATAATGTCACATTGCAATTTGTGTATACATTATGATTCATAATGTATATGTTGTACCTTTCAGGCCATGGGCCCTTGGTCCCAGTTCAATACCAAGTATAAATTTACAAACTCACTTTGCGAATCATAAATGCATTAATAGTGCCTACAAGAAGCAATATCCCGGCGTGAGGAAGAATTCGATATCATTCCCTATGCTGCTTATCTTGTTGGGTCTTTAGATTGGTTGTTTAATCCGGACCACTTCTGGTCATGTCACGTCAATGGGAGAAGGAAGGGCTTGTTTTGTCTTAAATGGTTAAATACAGAAATAAAACAACAAACTTATTCCATCCTCGCTATGCGTACTATAAGTACACATGTACCTACTCACGCTAAGTCAGTTACTTACACAGAGCGCCGGATACGCACGGACACAGAACTGTGACGTCACTTTGATCCAGTGCCAAGTTCCTGGTTCGGAGTATGGCGCTCTCGCTCTCCCGTTCCAGACATTGAGTCTCGAACCGATTCAGATATCCAACGACATCCCCGCCTGTATCATTCTGGATTACACTTCTCCAAGGGCGATTCCAGAATCGCTCGCTATCCTGCCGCTGTATCCGGATATATTCGGCGAGAATATATCCCGACTCGTCATGTGCTACGGCAACGACTGCATCATCCACGGATGACGCTTCGGGAACCATGGTAACCGCGACGTCGTTCTTGTGCGTAAACGTGTCATGAGTATCCATGGCAATGTATTGTTCGTGGTCTATGTGTCTGTCGTGCTTGTGAAGTGTAGCTGTAGGGAGTTTGGCATCATGCTGAGCGTTGATTATGGCTGCTGGGACCCTGACAAGGCGTGACGTGGCCAAGGGAAGCACCACCCTCCAGTAGATAATGGCGACCGGAAGACATCCGCCGAGAAATAACAGCAACAGACACTTCTTATGCGATGAATGACTCCTCATCTTGAGTTTAAGTTTAATTAATAGATAGCTGGTGTTTCTCGGCTCTGGTCTGATGCGAGTGATACAATAGACCGATCCAGGCTGTCAATGAGTCACTGACGTCACTGTTGCTTTTATCCAATCATGTGACGGAAAAACATCTTCCTCGTGCGTTATGTCCGACAAACAAAGCAACAGCATGTCATTTTCTTGTCAGTTTCAGAGCTGAGTACTTATCACTTGTATCTACCATCACTGATGATTGTCAATTCCATACTCACGATTCACGAAAAAGGACTCCAGCGTGATCGGGGCTTAGTGTCGGAGTGTGAACTACGAGACAGACGTGTGGTAATAAGTCCTGCTGTTGATTAAATCCTGGTCACTGTGCCGTTTATCGGATAGAGGAGAGGCTTCCACAGATGTTACATTACTGATTGTGCGTGCGCAATGGTTAGGATGTCAACCGTCGCTCTCTTAAAGCGTTGAATGGTTTAGATTATATGGCGCGTCGGAAAAAAGGGTAGGTTGTGAGGGATGGAGGCGGATGTGTTGGTGATGGTGAAGTGGGGGGGGGTGGTAAAGGGGGTGGGGTGGCGGAGAGGGATGGGTGGTGGTGGGGAGGAAGGGGGGGGGGTGGGTGGGAGTGGCGAGGAGAGCGAAAACAGACAGCCTGCATGTAGCGTGCCTTAGCGTAGAAGCCGGACTTTCAGCGGATAACCGCCAGTCTAGCGCCGCTGGTGTCGATGGCT
Organism: Arenicola marina; assembly: GCA_964019135.1. NCBI lineage: Eukaryota > Metazoa > Annelida > Polychaeta > Arenicolidae > Arenicola > Arenicola marina. The sequence goes on from OZ025250.1 coordinate 15,259,386, forward strand.
TTGACTGATCTATCAGACCTGACCCGCATGTATATAGCGAGCGGGCTCCCGGGGTAACATTGCGTTTGGTTTATATAATATTGATAAGCTGGTCGCTAGCGTATGCGTATGCTGGGTAAACTAGGTCTCCCTGTTAAAGATTCAAGCCCGGATCCATAGTTTGGCTTCTTTCATGGAGCCGTGACCATTGGGTGAATCATGGCATCGTGACCGTTGTTTCAATCATGGCACCGTAACCATTTGTTTAGTCATGGTATCGTGACCATTGTTTCGATCATGGCGCCGTGATCATTGGTTCAATCATGACATCGTGACCATTTGTTCAATATTGACATCGTGACCATGTTTTAGATCATGGCGCCGGGACCATTGGTTCAATGGTGACATCGTGACCATTGTTTCATTCATGGTGCCGTGACCATTGTTTCGATCATGGCATCGTGACCATTGGTTTAATCATGGCACCGTGACTATTGTTTCAATCATTACATCGTGACCATTGCTCCAATCATGGCGCCGTGACCATTGGTTCAATCATGACGCCGTGACAATTGGTTCAATAGTGACATTGTGGCCATTGTTAAATCATGGTGCCGTGACCATTGTTTCGATCATGGCATCGTGACCATTTGTTCAATCATGACGTCGTGACCATTGTTTCGATCATGCCATCGCGACCATTGTTTTAATCATGACATCGCGACCATTGGTTGAATCATGGCGCCGCGAACATTGATTCAATCATAACATCGCGACCATTGTTCTAATCATGACACCGTGACCATTGGTCCAATAGTGATATCGTGACCATTTGTTCAATCATGGTGATGTGACTAATTGTTCAATCATGGTACCGTGACCAATGGTTCAATCATGGGACCGTGAGTATTGGTTCAATCATAGCGCTATGACCATTGGTTCAACCATGGCACTGTGGCCGTTGGTTCAATCATTGCGCGTTGACCATTGGTTCAATCATGACATCATGACACATTGTTTCAATCATGACATCGTGACCATTAGTTCAATCATGGCACCGTGACTATTGTTCAATCATGGCGCCGTGACCGTTGGTTTAACCATTGGAGTCTGTCCATTTTTCAGTCGGGCTACTAGCCGTTAGCGGTCTACTTTGGTCCATATCTCAGTGACATTGGCCCACTTTGATGATATATTGATAGCAATTAGTGGCTAGTCGTCACAAACATGTCTGTTTGTGCCTAGACGTGTTATGTCTGTGATTGCACGTTGTCTTGACTTCGTCGTAACATGAAAAATGTTTCGTTGCGGAGTGACGGGTATTTTTTGTCTTGTTTGAGCTAGGCCTTCATGTGGAGATGAAGTACACAGTGACGACCGCCGGACAACACTCTTCCGGGTACAAAGAAAGCTCCCCCGCGACCACAACCTCCCGCATGAAAGGCATGCACGACACGGATGTCCTGCACGAATATATTAATGGTGATCAAGTAGAAACTCAACAAGTTGTCTGACCTAAAATCTCTACTTCCACAGATAACTTTGTGGACTTAATCAAGCGTCTAGACTTGGGGGTAGTGGGGGTGTGCGAGAGCGGGGGGCTGATACTGGTTTAAAGATTTCATACAGCACATGTGGCTGAAGGAGGCTTGAGAATGATACATTGGATTGGGTTGGTTGGTTGGTTGTTTATTCAGGACGCTTTTACCAACTGTGGTCATGTCGCGTCAATGGGAGAAGGAAGGGAAGAGCGGAGCCATGTCCCCGGCGGTAACCCCCTACTCTTTGCGAAGAAAGACATGGGATCTTTATCCTGCCACCACACAGATATGGCCACGGAAGGGCGCGTCGTGATCAGATGGTGATAGTGGTGTTATAGGTTTTGTTACCCACCGTATTATGTCATGAACCCGAAGGCCTTAAGCACGTATAGATTCATTTAGTCAAATCGAGTCATAGTCTTCCTAGTGATGTGAACTCCAGTTCAAACTTATGCCATTAACCGACAGAAGCGGCAATCTGTAGGTTCTGAAACATGTGCCACTGAGGATAGCATAATTCGCATTGAAACTTAGCGTGAATCTTGCGGGCATCATAACGTAGAAGATGTAAAGACCCCATGACGTATAAGTTTGGGCTATACTGGCTTTAGTCATTCAACTACAAGTCATGACGCACTCAGAGTATGAAAGTCATAACGCATTCAGCCGGAACTAACCTGCCGCCAGATTTGGAGGGTTTGCCTGGGGTGATATTTCCTGTGCGGATTTCCCTGGGGTGGGTATGCCTGGGGTGGCTTTGCCTGGGGTGGCTTTGCCTAGGGTGGCTTTGCCTAAGGTAGCTTTGCCTAGATTGGAATTTTGGATTGGTAAACAAACATGAAAGAAGGTTGAATAGCTTCCATGTTCGTTGTCTGCGAGATATTTTAGGCATATCTTGGCAAGACAATGCAACGAATACTAGTGTTAGGCAGGGCAAGCCTATCAAGCATTCTTGCCATTGTGAAGCAAAGACGTCTTCGTTGGCTTGGGAACGTTCATCTCATGCAAGATGAGTATTCGAAAGGATGTGCTCTACGGTGAGAGCGCCGACGGCAAAAAGCCAACTGGACGGCCCATGCTCAGGTTTAAGAATGTTTTCAAGCGTGACATGAAAACTTTCGGCATCGATTCGAATTCTTGAAAGGATCTAGCATCCCCAAAGATGGAATGGGCACGTCTCGTGCGACAAGGAATGGCCTACCACGGCGGGCTCTGGGCGTCCAGTGAGTACTCACCAAAAACCTATCGACAGGTCATCGATGCGTCGACTGCGGTAAGCTCTGCCGATGTGGCATGCGGAAGTGTCCCCCCATGCGCAGCTGTCCCCCTTACATAAAATACAGGATATTGAGACCATCTCCGATCCATGTATTCGTACGATGCCGTTATGATAGATACAGGGGGACATCTCCGCATGGGGGACAATCCCGCATACCAATTAATTAGAATTAGGCTACATGCATTGCGCTTGTCCTGCGTGTGAGACACTTCCCCGCAGAACTCGGAGCGCTTCCTTATATGACAAATCTTAGTCATATCGCGTCAATGGGAGAAAGAAGGGGAGAGTGGAGCCATGTCCCCGGGGGTAACCCCATACTCTTTGCGAAGAAGGACATGGGATCGTCATCCTGCGACCGCACAGACATGGCCGCAGCGGGGCTTGAACCATCGATCCACGTGCCGTTAGGCTCTCAGGTGGCCAGAACACTCTATGCGAGCGCTCTAACCCACTGAGCTATCGGGCCGGACGCGGCGTCAATGGGAGAAGCGACTGAGATCGCTGATTGAAGATGAGGCTGTTGCTTGGACTTTTCGTACTGGGCCTCGTGGCCCTGACCTGCAAGTACCCAGAATTGACGTTATTTCTTGTGCGTTTGATCTTTTATATATATATATTTGTATAACAGGTGCATAGCAAAAGAGAGTGCCAACAATATGTGGTTGATAAATAGCTTATCCGTAACCAGTCCACCCAGCATTATCTCCCTTTGCACCAACACTGTGCGCAAGTCACAAACTAAATGAAATCTAATTGCTTATTCCATGATTTTGCAGAATAAATGACACGAATTTTCAGCTGCAATCGCTAAACATGTACATAAATCAACTGTTATCCCATAGAAACTTCATCAGCCTCTGGTCTATCACAAACGTTCCAGTTATTTTTTTATATTGAAACCTTGTTAGTTGATTTTTCTACAGTTCACTGATCAGTTGGTATGTGTAATTTGACAAACAAGGTCAATTCCTATTAACATGCTTTTCCTTTATTTTGAGTTAAACGAAAGTGCATATATTTGTAGTTGAACGAAAGTGTAGTGAGTTTTTTTATAGAGCATACATTTTCTGACTTTTTATTGTCTTTAAAGCTTTCGCAACCTCGAGTGATACAAGCCCTTCTTTCAGCATGTGGGATCGGAAATGCATGCATGTACACAACTTGTTTTGTAACAGTTTGTCATGACACGGAATAAATCTGTGACTTACATCAAACCGGTAGGCACTAATTCATTTTATCGGGTAACAAAGTTACTTGCAGTAAATTTTCCTGAATTGGAAATTGTAATTTTGATTTTCCTTGCACCACGCCTCAAACACTTCCTTGCGAAAAAGGTTGCGAACAGCTAATGTGCAACTTGCTAATTTAGTGTACTGAAGTGTTGATACTGAGGTCTTGTCGCTAAAATGTTTACCAGCTTCTCGTTAGTCGCCGCGAGTGTCATGGACCTAGAGAACCTTGCCGAATCTGATGTCGAAAACGGAGCTGGACGTTGCTCTGAGGAGTGTATGTGAGTAATCCATTAGCATTATACGAGAAAGAATGATGATTTCACCGTTCTCGTTCTCGTTCCCACCGTCTTTTGTTTCACTGTGTTGGTACCCTCACTGTGTAGGAGGAGGATCGGTGCGGAGTGTGGATGACGGCATTGGAGGTCAATAAAGAAAGCGTCCGTGTGACCCTGACGTCAAGTGGACTATTGGACATACATGATACCGACTTAAAACGTATGAAAGTATGTCGCAAATAAAAACATACTAAAAACAGTTATTTGTTGATTGCATTCATGTATCAGTTAACCGGAAACCGGATCCGAAGTGTTACAAAGTATGTGCTTTCCTACGGCCATTTTGACATCGTATATTGACTGGGTGACGGTATGGATTGGGTTGAGTGCATTGACTGGGTGACGTTATGCCATGGGGTGTGTGTATTGACTGGGTGACTTTATTGATTGGGGCAAGTTTTTGACTGGGTGACGTTATGCCTGGGGGAGAGTATTGACTGGGTGACGCTATGCCTTGGGGTGAGTATTGCCTGGGTGACGCTATGCCTTGGGGGGAGTGTGTTGACTGGGTGACGCTATGCCTTGGGGGGAGTGTATTGACTGGGTGACGTTATTGATTGGGGTGAGTGTATTGACTGGGTGTGACGTTATTCTCTAAAAAGGCTCATGACTGGGTGATGTTATGCTTTATGAAGCGTATTGCCTGGGTGACGCTATGCCTTGGGGGGAGTGTGTTGACTGGGTGACGCTATGCCTTGGGGGCAGTGTATTGACTGGGTGACGTTATTGATTGGGGTGAGTGTATTGACTGGGTGACGTTATGCTCTATGAAGGCTCATGACTGGGTGATGTTATGCTTTATGAAGCGTATTGACTGGGTGACGCTATGCCTTGGGGGGAGTGTGTTGACTGGGTGACGCTATGCCTTGGGGGGAGTGTGTTGACTGGGTGACGCTATGCCTTGGGGGGAGTGTGTTGACTGGGTGACGCTATGCCTTGGGGGCAGTGTATTGACTGGGTGACGTTATTGATTGGGGTGAGTGTATTGACTGGGTGACGTTATGCTCTATGAAGGCTCATGACTGGGTGATGTTATGCTTTATGAAGCGTATTGACTGGGTGACGCTATGCCTTGGGGGCAGTGTATTGACTGGGTGACGCTATGCCTTGGGGCCAGTGTATTGACTGGGTGACGTTATTGATTGGGGTGAGTGTATTGCCTGGGTGACGCTATGCCTTGGGGGGAGTGTGTTGACTGGGTGACGCTATGCCTTGGGGTGAGTGTATTGACTGGGTGACGTTATTGATTGGGGTGAGTGTATTGACTGGGTGTGACGTGATTCTCTAAGAAGGCTCATGACTGGGTGATGTTATGCTTTATGAAGCGTATTGGCTGGGTGACGTACCTTGTGGTGAGTATTGGCTGGGTGACGTACCTTGTGGTGAGTATTGGCTGGGTGACGTACCTTGTGGTGAGTATTGGCTGGGTGACGTACCTTGTGGTGAGTATTGGCTGGGTGACGTACCTTGTGGTGAGTATTGACTGGGTGACGTACCTTGTGGTGAGTATTGGCTGGGTGACGTACCTTGTGGTGAGTATTGACTGGGTGACGTACCTTGTGGTGAGTATTGGCTGGGTGACGTACCTTGTGGTGAGTATTGACTGGGTGACGTACCTTGTGGTGAGTATTGGCTGGGTGACGTACCTTGTGGTGAGTATTGGCTGGGTGACGTACCTTGTGGTGAGTATTGGCTGGGTGACGTACTCTGTGGTGAGTATTGACTGGGTGACGTACCTTGTGGTCAGTATTGACTGGGTGACGTACCTTGTGGTGAGTATTGGCTGGGTGACGTACCTTGTGGTGAGTATTGGCTGGGTGACGTACCTTGTGGTGAGTATTGGCTGGGTGACGTACCTTGTGGTGAGTATTGACTGGGTGACGTACCTTGTGGTGAGTATTGGCTGGGTGACGTACCTTGTGGTGAGTATTGGCTGGGTGACGTACCTTGTGGTGAGTATTGGCTGGGTGACGTACCTTGTGGTGAGTATTGACTGGGTGACGTACCTTGTGGTGAGTATTGGCTGGGTGACGTACCTTGTGGTGAGTATTGGCTGGGTGACGTACCTTGTGGTGAGTATTGGCTGGGTGACGTACTCTGTGGTGAGTATTGACTGGGTGACGTACCTTGTGGTCAGTATTGACTGGGTGACGTACCTTGTGGTGAGTATTGGCTGGGTGACGTACCTTGTGGTGAGTATTGACTGGGTGACGTACCTTGTGGTGAGTATTGGCTGGGTGACGTACCTTGTGGTGAGTATTGGCTGGGTGACGTACCTTGTGGTGAGTATTGACTGGGTGACGTACCTTGTGGTGAGTATTGGCTGGGTGACGTACCTTGTGGTGAGTATTGGCTGGGTGACGTACCTTGTGGTGAGTATTGGCTGGGTGACGTACCTTGTGGTGAGTATTGACTGGGTGACGTACCTTGTGGTGAGTATTGACTGGGTGACGTACCTTGTGGTCAGTATTGACTGGGTGACGTACCTTGTGGTGAGTATTGGCTGGGTGACGTACCTTGTGGTGAGTATTGGCTGGGTGACGTACCTTGTGGTGACTATTGGCTGGGTGACGTACCTTGTGGTGAGTATTGGCTGGGTGATGTTGTACTAGTTCAATTGATGTCCGGGTCAAAGGGACTCTTTATGGACCGCGTTGTGTCCTCTGCGACTCTCGGCATTACTTAACAAGACAACTGACAATAGTACAAACTGTATTAAGTTTAAAAGGAGCAAAACGAATGGTGGTTTTTCACTCCGTGGCGTTGCACTAGGTGTTGGATATCTTTCTTGCTTTAACCTTACGTAGTTGCCCAATTACAATGGTGGAGGCAATGAAGCTGATATCATGCTATAGACACGGCGTTTAGCGCCTGTCTTAGAAACTGACCCAATTTTCCCATCGTCGTTGCAATACGCAGCTTTATTGTGACACTGACAATGAATGACTCGTGCAATGGCGTGTATTTAACGTTCAATAATGTCAGTTACTACTGTGCATCGACTGGGTCCTGGTAGTCCTGGTGGTGGCGGCAATGCGTCCCAGTTCATCATCTAAGCATAACAAGAACAAGAGCCGAAATCAGCCCGAGGCTGAGGCTTACTGACAAAAGTGATTTTGTTACAGACGATCAGGAAAATTCATTTGCTCAATTATGATCCTATTTGGTCTAAATATGGCCTGCAGCGGTCAGTGTAGCTTAGAATATATCATACAAACGGGCATTTCAGCCTACAATCGCACCTACAAGGGGCACCAGTGAGGGAATCGAAAGTGCCCATTTTCTCGTCATTGGCGTCCGAGCCAGGGGGGTCCCCTTTGTGCGGCGCCATGGTTCCCAGGCTAAGGGCAATACGTCAATTGTGAGCACAGGTATGTTCATATATAGTTCAGCCCGACTAAGTACCGTAACAATCGCAGCTCTAACTTGCTTTCCCGATTTTTGACGAATTTTCCAATTTGGCAAGAATCTCTATACTTTATCATTAGGCTTAGTTCCGTTGCCATGAAATGTCATCGTGACGTCACATGACACCACTGACGCTTACCAAAATAAACAATTTGGTTTCTTATTTTCTCACCTTACCTGCGTATGTAACTCTAGTGGTCGTAGCTAGTGCTTAAGTAGTATGGCGGTAGGACTGTCAGCTCTTTAGATATGGCTTAACCCAATTACCGGAAATTGCTATTCTTCATCATGACGAATAAATGAAAAACGAGCAGACGAAGAAAGGACTCTGTACCCAAGATGAAAACGATAATAATGTTTCACTGCCAATAGTGATGTGTAGACATATATTCCCTACCATTATCCGCAAAGATCTGAGCTCTAGCTTGTTTTTTTCTGACTTTTGACGATTTGTGTAATTAGACGGAATCCGTATACTTTATCATTTATTCGGTTGCCATGGAAACGAAACTGAAACGCGCGTTCGTCGTGGGCTCACCCTAAGACTCTTGTACTCTTCAACACTTCTAACCATGGTGAAGGAAAGTGAAATCGCTCAACCGGAAGTATGTCAAATTGAATGAAGTTTTATTTTCCCCATAGGGTCCCATGTTAAACGTTTTTGACTATATACCGAAAGGTTATTAGCTTATGTCACAATGTTTACCATTGGTGGCTCATCTCGGTCCAGTTCATCCACAACTGCAAGCATAGAACTGGCATAGGTCGCCCGGGGGAGCCCTAGCCAGCGCTGAAAATCCCTATCTTTAACCATTGGCCAAATTTCAGAAAAATTCCTGTTACGTCAGTTCGTATTCAAATAACATATGGTATCCATTGTTTCTACTAGGTACCATATTTAACCAAAGAAAAAAGAAATCCTGGTAGTGTTTGACGAAGGCACTTGTAAAATATGCGACAAAACATTTTTCCCAGCTTGGGAGATGGAGGGCTTTAACATGAGAAGTCCCTCGCGCCTCTCTGGAACCGGAAGTAAGATAGGAACATAGTATTTTTATGATGCATGAAAACATCGGATTCCACTTGCTACAAAATGACGCCACTCTTGATTTTTTATTCTTTTTTGCCGATTTGTGAGGACTTTTTCAATGTACCGAAAGTGACGTCATCGTGACGTCATATAACGTATCCGAAAAATCTCAGATTTCATAGAGACTATTCATATTTCGATGAGAATCCGGAACATCTGAGTGATACCTTTAGAGTAAATTGGTCAAATCGCAAAAAAAACGGTTCAAGGTCATATTTTGGGATTTTCCAGAAAAGATAAAACGTCATGTAGCTCAAAAATGAGTACGACCCGTCAAAAGTGGTCAATGGCTGAAAGATGCGCTTTCAATAGTAGCACATTCTGAAACTTACCTGAACTCTTTAGGTGTAATATTAACGGAGATAAACGCGTTCTTAAAAATCTCTGTGACCTTCACCTTTGACCTACATATGCCAATAACGAACTTAGCCGAGCTATTTCATATATCTATCAGTAGGGTAAGTCTGACAACCGTAACTGTCAACATGCGCCCTGGACCTTGATGACAAACATATTAACAAACAAAGAAGAGATATTCGACGATAGGTCGAGGACGAAAATCCATAAGCGTTGTCGCAATTCGGTTGGCTCGCATGATCGTATGACTTACGGAATACATGTCAAACAACTGCAAGACAACGTCACGATGACGTCATGGGTAAATGTGAAAGGTGCATTTATGGCGACGCCACTGGTTGTCAGGTTTAATTTCGGGGAAATTGCCTTTAAGGGGCGATTTGTGCTAAATAATACCTTCGACAGACAATGTGGGCACTGTAGGCGGAGCTTACATCCAGTTTGAGGTCAGGAGCGCTTCTCTTGAAACAATATTATTACGGTACTATGGCATTTAACTTTTAGTTATTATGACGTCTTCGTGACGTCCCATGACGTCTTCGTGACGTCACATGACGTCATTTGACGTTCACGACAATATTCGCAATGGCTTCTATTTTGTTAAATATACCTACTTATTAACTCGGGTGATGGTAGCTATTGCAAAATTAGCTGAACATCAAGCAAGCCCTACCTTTCGTAAGGGCACGTTAGCTATGACGTTGACGCACGCTAATCCCCTTCGCCATAAAGTGTCTCTGAAAGAGACGTGTAACGTCAAATAAACCGGGAGTTGCCATACCGTATAATAGCTGATAGTCCCGCGGATAAGCTAATAACCGTGCATGTTGTGGTAAAAGCATGAAAGTTGGCACACATATTCGAAATTTATGTCTAATCAAATTGGGGCGTCTGCCCTCCTCTAGCTTGGAGTGTGTCCCCTCTGCTTACTCCTTAAACTCCCTACCCCCTCGATAGTTGTAGCCTATTGTGTTTAGGCTTACCAATTTAGGTGTTTGGGTTATCAGATAGTGTGTGTTATTGTTGAAATAGCCGCCATTATGGCAAACTGAGGGCGCCTTACTCTTGGAGACAATTTGTTGAATTCTTTGACCCCGAAAACCAATACACAGACTTAAATAGAGTGATCCCTCTTCGTTTTGGAGATGTTGATCTTGGAAAATGGCGGATGCGTTGTCCAAATTTACACAATAACATTTCTTGTCTTAGCGATCCGGAAAACCATCAGTGTTAGTTTTCAAAATATTGGGTATATTTCGGGGTCTTGTCCGCCGTTTTGAAACATGGCGGATGCTATGCAACAGGATACCCCATAATGATTTTGTTTCGAATTCAGCGACCCCGCTGAACCTATGCACAGGTGTCAAAATAATGGTTCTATCCCCCTTGTTTCCCGTACGAAAATATCATATAGAATTTCCATAAAAAAAAATCTAAAGGTTTCCATCGATTTTTCTTTTCAAATTATAAATGTTTTCCTTTAGAGTTTCCATAGAATTTTCATAGCATTTCCATAGAATTTCCATAGAATTTTCATAGAATTTCCATGGAGTCTTCATAGAATTTCCATAGAGTCTTCATAGAATGTCTAAAGAATTTCCATAGAAATTCCATGGAGTCTTCATAGAATTTTTCGATAGAGTCTTCATACAATTTCCATAGAGTTTTCATAGAATTTCCACAGAGGTTTCATAGAATTTCCATAGAGTCTTCATAGAGCTTCCGGGGGCCTACCTAGCTATTGTGGTGATTAGCGTACTCGACCGCAGATCAAGGTCCTGGGTTCAAATCCGGGCTCGGGCACATAATGTGGGGCATGTTTCATTCCTTCATCCTCCATCGTCCCGAAGGTTCCATGGCCCGATTTAACCTTCATGTGCACAAAAGTGGCCTAAACCACCAGCATTTCATAATTTTTCCATGGAGTTTCCAAAGAAAGCGCACGTCGCGGCAGTGCTTGGAACAGAGTTCAAGGTCGCCCTGGGTGAGTCCAACATCAGCTCCGACTCGGCTGAACGGGCACGGCCGTTGGGCAGACCTTCACATCTCATCCTGCTAATGTTATTGTTCAAAGGATTGGCTCCGCCGCTACTCTCACTTCGCAGCAGGCAACCGGTGCAAAAGTCAATATGCCGGCAAGGCTTCCAACGTTCCCTAAATGCGAAATTTTAAATCTGCCAGTATCACCTTATATAGTGCCGTGCCGTCGGTATCCCTTCATATATCGCTTGCAGGAGTCTTCTTACGCAATATATTCCAGAATTCGTCAAACCACTCGTTCGCTTCTCGCAGAGAACGCAGCCTACGTGTGTTAAATCCAGAGCTCGTTGTTGTGCCTGCCGTCAGTTGTAAGGCCGGTATGGAAACTATTCAAACTCGATGGAGACTATGGAAACTCCATAGAAATTCTCTGAAAACTCTATGAAAATTCTATAAAAGTTCTATAGGAAAACGTTTAGAAAAATCGATAAAAACCTTTAGAATTGTTTTTAGTGAAATTTTGTAAGATAATTGCCTACGGGGTGTAATGATGTCGGCAACCTAGGGATATACCCAAAAACAAATTGCAGTACTAATCAAACCTGCTTCTTCTTATTCCATATGTATCTAGTAGTGGTGTTTCCAAAATCTACCAAACCCATTTATTGGAACATATTTTTAAGGGGGTGGCTTAATTAATTTACCCTACTAACCCACAAGAAGCAATGTATTTTTACATAAACGAAATGATAGGGATGCGACTCAGCTGAGACCCGCACTACGAATTGTGACCTGCATACCCATATTTCCAGTGTGATGTGATGGAGAGTTATTTAATCTACAAAATGCAACAAACATTGATAAAATATCTTGTATATTCAAGTTTTTAGGACATTTTAAAGTAGGAACCTCTTTTCCTGCTTTACGGCTGTCGATCGACGCAGTGTATTTGCATGGCGAGCCGGATGGGCCTCCGGTTTGACTTTTCGATACATGGTCCGATATTCACAATTCAATCGATTATTGACGCGTTTTATCCTGATCACATGAATACAATACGTATGTGGGAGGGGAACGGGTGGGGGGGGGGTTAAGAAATGACAATCTTTCTTCCTCCACGACCAACAATGTATATTTCATCTCTATCAAATGTGAAATGTCAAGGGGGAAGGGGGGGGGGGTAGGGAGTTTAAGGAGTAAGCAGAGGGGACACACTCCAAGCTAGGAGAGGGCAGACGCCCCAATTTAGGGGAGTGGACACCCCCTAAGTTAGGGGTGGTGTCCCATGAACACCCAACCCTCGTTTTCAAATTCCTAGATCCGCCCCTACTACTGCAAAGAGATCTGTTGGGGGGGGGGGGGGTCGTAGGCCGACACGTTCGGGAGGGTTGGTGCACAAGCCAAGTTCTAGCAAGTTCTCCCAAGTTAGGAGAGGGGAGACACCATAGGTTAGGGGAGGGAACAGACCTCAAGTTGGAGTGGTGCCCCAAAATGGGGGAGACACCTCAAGTTAGGGGAGGGGAGATAACTGAAGTTAAGGGAGGGGAGGAAACACCAAGTTCGGGTAGTACCCCAAGTACTGGGGAGGGGAGACACTCCAACTTAGGGAAGGGGAGACACTCCAATATTAGGGGAGGGGAGGCACCACAAATTAGGAAAGGGGAGACAACCCAAATTGGGGTGGTACTCCAAGTTAGGAGAGGGGAAATACCCTAATATAGGAGTCGCGACTGAATAGGGGCGGTGCTTCAAGTTTGGGGAAGGGAGATACCCCAAGTTAGGGGAGGAGAGACGCCCCAAATTAGGGGCGGGAAGACACCCCAGGTTGAGGTGGTACTCCAAGTTTGGAGAGGGGAAAGGCCTCAAGTTATGGGGGTGGGGGTGGGGGGGGGCGCGATAAAGGTGAGGGAAGACACCCTAGGTTGGTGTGGTTCCTCAAGTTTGGGAAGGGGAGATACCAAATGTTTGGGGAGGGAAGAGGCCTCCAGTTATAGGAGGGGAGACACCCTAAGTTGGACCACCCGAACGGGGGGTGGTACCCAAAGTTAGGTTGGTATCCTCAAGTAAGGGTAGGGTAGACACCCTAAGTTAGAGCAGGGGAGACACCCAGAGTTAGAAGAGGGTAGACACCATAAATTAGAAGCGGACGGACACCACAAGTTAGGGGAGGGGCGACACTCAAAGCTTGAGTGATACCCAAAGTTACGGGAAGGTGGACACCCCAAGTTAGGAGTGAGGAGACTCCCCAGTTAGGGGAGGGGAGAAACCCCAAGTTGGGGTGGTAGCCCAAGTTAGGGGAGGAAGACACACCATGTTGGGGGTGAGGCACCCTTCATTTGCGCAGACGTTTCACTTATTAAAAGTTAAACGTTGCAGATAGAGATGAATCAAACCGGTATTGGTGACGGTGAAACTGCAAATGATGATCGATCGACCGAGGCACATCCCCCCCCTCCCCCCCCCCCCCTCAATTATATCATTTTAACAAACAAAAATTTACCATGCCTATCTAGACCGTTATGGCGGTAAATCTACCCAAATATAAGACACATATATAGTCGATTAAATTGTGGAAATCGGACAATTTATTGAAAAGTTACAGACTGTCACACTTCAGTCCCATCCGGCGCGCTGTGCAAAAACACGGTGTCTGTCGACAGTCGGAAAACCGGGAGACGGGTCCCTCGTTAAAAAGGCATGTAGAAACTTTAATATTAAAGATATTTTATTTGGGTTTGTTGTATTTAGTAGACGAAATAACACTCCATTAAATATAGTAGGCCAAGGGTACGCAGGTCTAAATTTATAGTTGGGGTCTCAATAATTACAACGCTTCTCTGCCACTTGGTGTTCGGACAAATACGTAATCCATTCTGGTGTTTCGGGGGTAGGGTAAACTACCCGCGTAAAAGTTCCAATGAATAGATTTTGGTAGATTTTGAAAATAATATTCACAAATACATAAGGAATGTGAACAAATAGGTTTGATTACTATTGCAATTTGTTTCGGGTAGACCCTTGATTCAGCACAGGCTGCCCGGGCTGTAAAGAGTATTTCTACACACCTGCAAACATACTTGATTATAACCGGCTACGAGAGGAAAAAAATGGCTCTGTCGAAATATTATCTCTATATACGTTCAATAGCAAGCAATTGCTCTATAGAAGTATCCCTACATCTTCTACAGAAATAATGTTTTCTATAGAAATATCTGTTTACGTTCTATAGAAAATAATTGTTCTATAGAATTATGTACAAACGTTCTATAGAAAATCATATTTCTATTGATTTGTTTATAGATATTCTATGGAGTTCTATAGAACGTTTTGCTACGGGGCAACGAATATCAAACGGGAGCGATGGGCAAAAGTCGGCCTTCCTGCGCCTGTACACCCTGTGTCACTGTGTATTTTCCGAGAGGGTTGCCCCAGGTTCGTCACCATTGGCACCAGTGTGATAGTTGAGGTTATAGGACTCCGAAAGTTCATCCCCGCAAGGCCGGGGCTTGAACCCCGGTTCGCGAGATTACAAGGCACACACGCTAACCACTGTATCAATTGGTTCAAATATATATAAGGGCAAAATTAATTTTATGTGACTTATAACCCCCAAAAGTTTTTTTTTCGAAAATCGATTGAAATGAATCTTACTCTATTTGCCCTTTATTTTTCCATATGTTTAAAATGTTGATCACGTTTCGGCTTACTCTATTTGCCCTTTATTTTTCCATATGTTTAAAATTTTGATCACAGTTTCGGCTGCGACATCAGGTTTTTTTTGTGAAGGGGTTTCTAACGTTAATTTTCAGTTTACCTCGCAAACGTTTATTTCTAAACGAAAACTAAACGTTAATTTAACGGCGCTAGCTAGTAGCTGGAGACCATATATCAACCATGCAAACCACAATCTAACGTTAACTTAACATTTAGCATGATATCTGGGAAAGTCATACGCTTATGACTGTCGTTATAAATAACTGTTTGATAACTGATGTCTGTTCTGTGCAGGATAAATGCCCCATGTCTTCCTTCGCGAAGAGTAGGGAATGAAGTATACACCGAAGTATTTGGCGTATGAATTTGTTTTATTTCGATTAGGATAAGATGCTTTTATGGCCGGAAGACAGCTGATCGAATAGCACAGAGTTGCGTGGGTTGTAAAATAAATTTAATCGTGTAGACAACCGACAGAAAATAAATATAACCAAAACATATAAAAAGGTACCAGCTTAGTATGTAATAGTCAAGCCTTTTTAAGGCAAGCACTAGACAAATTCAAGGACTTTTCAAGGACAATTTTTACCTTTTTCTAGTCTATTTTAAGCATACAAATTGCAAAACTTGGGACTAAATTTTATGCATACAATCTGTGATATGCGGAAATAAGGAATGACAACAAGAAGGCAGTGTTCATGATTACTTATTACCAACCAACAGCATTTATTGGAGTTAATCACTTTACTTTTATTAATTGCCAGCTTTTGTTCGTTTTTTTCTTGGGTCTTTGCCAGTGCCCGGTCCAGTTTGAAATCAAGCACTTTTCATTGTAACTGCCCTATTTCAAGCAAATTTAAGTACATTGGATCGACCTCAAGGCCCATTTCTGTTTTTATGACCTTTTCCAGGCATCAGTCAAAATTCAAGCACTTTTCAAGCCTGTGCACACCCTGTAAATATGCTGTTTTGATATGTTCAGTTATGCGTCACAAAAGCAATGCATTGACAAGTGGAATGAGCAGCTTTAAGACACAGGAGAGACGTTTCTAATGGGTTCCACGGTCGTGCGGTTCATTTATATGAAAGAAAATGATTACAGCTAATAATTCGCATAGCCTCTAGGGCGGATCCTCAAAAAGGGGGGGGGGGTCCCAACCCCCGGACCCCCCCCCCCCTCACCCCCGCCCCGGTCGCAAGTTTACATCCCCCATCCGTCGTCAAAAAGATGGGTGGATCCCCCGGTCGCAATGTTGTTAAGAGAATCCCCCCCTCTCAAATTACTTGATCCGCCCCTGAACCTTGCCAAATGGCTGTTTGTGTGCCACAATATAAGTTCCTCATACAGCAATATTTTACATAACATTACATATTTGCCCATAACAGTCCTATACCTTTCTCCAAATGGTCTTGAAGATCATGATGTAAATGGACACCTGCTGTATGAACAGTTATAATAAATAAACAGCTTTTCCGCAATTTGTAATTTAGCCAGACGCATGGCGACTGACTTTCGCAAGTATTGTCTCAATTTCTTTAGGCGATAATATGGGCCGGGGCTCCGTCTCCGCCGAGACATTGCATCCTGGGGATCCCGGACTGTGGAACATGAGGCAGGACACGTCCTGGTGTCCTTTAAGGAACGTCTGGACACCAGGACTCCAAGGAGTCAGTTGACACGACTTCTCCGTCATCAGGTGACAGTGGTCGTCGCGGTTACCATGGTAATATGTAAATCCAAAGCAGACTTTACTCAAATCGCACTGACTTTGGCAAGAAATGAGAGACAGCGCGTGGGTCGCATTAGAAGTGCACTTAAGGTCATGGGATTCCTCATAACGGAACCGGATGTGTCGCTCGTAGAAAGACGACAGTGTCGTCACTGCAAAGACAATGTCACCGAGGGATAGAAATATTATTAGGAGTTGGATATTCGTTAAGGCGTTAGCTCGTCATTCCGTTAAGGCTTGAATCCTGCACGGCGCGCCCCGCTTACTAATCAGCAATGTGTCATTATGAAGCCACAGCGCTTATCACTGACGACTCAACTAAGACATGCAGCTTTCTCACGATTGTACATATTAATAATCATTTCTAACAGTTAGGCAATACTCAGAGCATTATAAATTATATCGATTCGTTCTCAAGTTATGTAGAAGTCCTTGATTTATTTTAATCCAAGTCCGATAATGAAAATGGCGGGCTGCTGCAGATGTCTAGTCAATGACATTGCATAACGCCCTGAAATCGCAGGTTATTGTCATATCATTGATATCGCTATGGTAAGATAACTTCTGTTGTCGATAGCAGAACCTACGATGAACACCATGGCAAAACTGTTAAAAAAGTATTTTCATTATAGTATAATAAAAACATTGCTAAATTATACGATATACATTAAACAAACTATAATGACAAATTCTTTAAATAGCATTATACGAAATTGTTTAACGAATATTGTATTGGAAATATTCGATTTTTTTTACAAATAATACAATATGATAACGTTCATATCATATGAGTATGGTAATTATTGCTTCTCGCAAGTTAATTATGCATAATTATTATCACTCACCATTCAAATCAATCGTTATATGTGTGTAGAGCGACAGGAGTTCGCTCTTGCGAACACTGTAGGAAACTGTGTTGAGTCCCTGCTTTTGATATTCGTCCCTCCGCATCAGCCGATGACCCTTTCTCCTACATTGGAGAGAAGAGGTGAAAGGTTATCCAACAACATACACGCCCCCCCCCCCGGCATCCAGTTTTGTATAATAGTGCCCCTCGGGACCTACTTCAAGTTTCCCCACTTCCCAACTTCCCCACTTCCCCACTCTCCACAACCTCCACTAACCCTAACCCCCAAAACCCAAGCGGGCCTCGGATGCTGCGGTCCAGCCTCTACCCTCCGCAACTCCCTCCCCTTTATGTCAAAACCCTAACCCTCGCTTGCCCGTCCACAGTTTTTGAAACCAGCCCAGAGCGATCACTGATTCTTCGGGGTTGCAGGCGTTCCAGGCGTCTATCTTATGTTGCCATGACATGTGCCTGGACACCCGGGCGCCTGGCCTGTGGACCCCCCCCCCTCCCCCCCCCCCCCACCCACACACACACCCATTCCCTTCCCCCGCCAGCACACTGCGTACACTGACCCTTTGGGGTTGAAGGGGTTCCAGGTGTCCCGCTTATGTTGCCATGACGTGTGCCTGGACACCCCGGCGCCGGGCCGCTCGACCTCGAAGTGAGTTCGCACCCTGTGACGAAGACCGGAAAGCAAAGAGTATGATACAGTTATCAATGAACAAGCAATGAATGTATACCTTTCATAGTCACAATATATGCCTTTCATAATCACAATATATACCTGCCGTAGTCACCATATATACCTTTCATAGTCACTACAAATATATTTTTACTTTTCAGTCACAACAAATACCTTTTGTTCATAGTTACAACAAATGCATTTTATACTGTTCATAGTCACAAGAAATACCTTTCATAATCACAACAAATACCTTTCATAGTCACAACAAATACCTTTCATACTCACAACATATACCTTTCATAGTCACAACAAATACCTTTCATAGTCATAACAAATACCTTTCACAGTCACAACAAATACTGTTTTTTC
Organism: Arenicola marina; assembly: GCA_964019135.1. Lineage (NCBI taxonomy): Eukaryota > Metazoa > Annelida > Polychaeta > Arenicolidae > Arenicola > Arenicola marina. Next base: position 15,277,935 of record OZ025250.1, read on the forward strand.
CACGATAGCCATATTGGCCCCAGGGGTCGTATTCATAATCGCCACTTAGCGCTGAGTAGAAGATCTGTCGAGCGATTATCGCGTTCAAAATGCGTAAGTACTCACCCAAGAAGTGAATTTTCTGAATTAAGAAAGTGCTAAAATTATATTGAAAAAGGTATCTCAATCATGAACAGCACCACAACGAGCTGATGAGGTTAAGACGAACATGCAAATTTCGCGCGTAACTTATGAGGGGATCATGAATACGTCCCTAGCGCTATGAATGTCTGACCTGTTATCAAAATCGTCGTCCTCCCCGCCCCATCCGAAGAACTGATTGGACAACCCATTAACCGCCGTGAACTGTTGGGGCGTCATGGAAACAACGCCTCCGAAAAGTCTTTCATATTTCAACCTGACAAAAATGACATAATTGTATTAGACGTGCATCAATGTCTTAAACAAGTTTTATTAGCAATATATTCTACGTATATGACGTGAGTATGCGAAACTGCAAGATGTTCTGTATTTTGTTGTCCTCAACGGTATTTAGTATTTAGTTGCAGTATCCACACAGGGTGTTTTCAGCGGAAGCAGGACTGTGGTATGGGGTCTGGTAAGCATGTATATCGACATTTATCGCTAACAGCATCAAACATTTGTGGGGGTTTTTTTCGGCAATTGCTTATTTTGCACTTTAGGCACATAGCCTCTGGCACATACACAAAATAAATGTTAGCGAATCGAAACCGTGCAGTATGCAAACGAGTAAACAAGTGATCGCAAGTAACTTGTATAAATGTCTTATTATTTACCTATATCAAGTGACGCCTTTCTTTAAACGCTGCATTTACAAAGTTGGCAATTTCTACCTAACATTCGGATGTCATTAGCAACACAAACTGGTCAGGGCTCATTATATAACTAAGGTTTCTGTAAGAGACAAACAGGTTGGCAGTAATTGGAATGGGACAGAACGTTTATTGACAAGTGCACATATCAAGATTTGTCAATATTAAAAAAACAGAAGAAGGACATTATTGGGGAGGGGGTGGGGGGGGGGGGGGACGGAGGGAAGGGCTGTGTTCCCAAATCCCGAAGAATAAATTTCTTTATTCCCAGGTCGCGATAAATAAAATGGAGAACTCCCTGCATATAATGAAGGGTCGGATACATGATGTAAATTGACAATTTTCCAATTCTCGATTATTTATTATTAAAGTTCTCAGTTTACGATTAAGGAAAATCCTTTATCACGACGGTCGGCTAATATCTTTTCCCCAGTTCACCAAGAGTTATTTTCCTCATTCCCACTTCACGGTAAAAAGAAAAGCCCGTTCCCTAGGAACGTCAATATCCCTTGCCCCCCCCCCCCCCCACTCCCCCTTCCCCCTTCTCCCTATTGTTGGGAAGGCTTGAAACCCCTGTATCGACTGCTAGACTTAGCAGAGCTCAACGGACAAGCATTTCTCTATTGAACGGAACAGAATGGGTGTTAAGTTTTCAAATGGGAAAAAAAACGAGTGTGTGTGTTGTTCTAAGGTTATACTCTGATATATTTATTGGTGGGCTACCTGAAAGGTGTTACATAAGTGCACCCAAATGGAAATGCGTCACTGGTCTTCAAATGTAGCTTTGTGCAGTCATTCGTGTGTTCCAAAAAAATAAGTGTGACAAGGTATTGGAAACCGCATAATTAAGTCTCTTCATTACTGAAGTACAACATATAATAATATAGGTAACAATAATAATCTATTATAAGCAAGATTGATATATAATCCCATGTAAAATGGCGCGGTAGTCCACACCTGTACTTCCACTTATCCAGTGCGCATGCGTAATGTACAGGTTTGTCCCAGCAGTGGAATATTGCCCGGTCGTCTTCCGGAAGTAGGTCGACATCGTGAAACACGGCACAATCAAAGTCCAACAACTTTCGGGATTCCAGGAACCCGGCGTTCATCAGCGAAGCCTTGTTGAACCTTGGGGGTTCAAACTGCAACCAGAATAATTGACATGTTGGTTTTTACAGCTACTCAAGGACGGGTGGGGGGGGGGGGGATTCCCGTTCCTCGGGATTGAGCTTTTCATTTATCTGCGAAGTGGGAATGAGGAAAATAATCCTTCGTGAACTGGAATGGGCTATTAGCCGACACCCACACATCGCTGGAACCGTCACTGACAGGTGAACCATATTGATCTGGCAAGAAGCCTTAAATTTATTTTTTGAGGTATTTTCTGACATAGACGCTGTCAATTTATTGGTTCACTTGTTGGTATCCCGTTATCAGTTTGAATAATTTGTTTCTTCTGAAAAGATTAACTCGAAAACATCGCATAATTACACGCACATGACTTGTATCACGTACACGTGTATGACATCCGCGGCGCTCCGGCATGATGAAACAGTAACAGTGTGACAGTCACTTGCATCTTTTGTATGTGTATGTTCTTCCATGTTTATGCATAGTTCCGCCTTCCATAGAGAGCAAGATTAGCTGATTAATCACATAGATTAATGGGGTTTACAAGTACATCCGGACGGGTTAATGATGCGGCCAAGGACGAGTTATATCATGCAAATCTCTCCATACTGTCGGGGGTCATGCGACGGGCTGTTGGTTTAAGGTTACACATCCATATGTCAGTTGCTTATCAGTTGGGTAATTCTGAGAACCGACTTATTCGTTTGCTATTGGGCGGGTAGACTGATATATGTCCAGTCGAAATGACGACGTAGTTACAGCAATATATTCTGTAATTTGTTGTATTACCAACCTCTTTTCCATGTCAAATAAGTATATTCTGTCTTGAATTTAAATCCTGAAAGCCTGTGGGCTATCCGGAGAGAAACAATTTGGTCACCGGAGCAGAAGTTGGTGGCCGGCTTTATACCCCTGCGCGTCTGTTCGCTGTTTGGTATTTCGTGTGTGATGTCGACCGCGGCTCGCTATCACATCCGCGCGATATTAATAAACCGCGCATTTTTATGTTGAAATTGTTGTTTTACAGGCTCAACGAGATATAATATATATATATACGCACCATAATGTTGAGATACTTTTAGTCTTGATTCTAAAATGTAAAAAATCTAAGATGGCGCATGTAAGTAGGCTGCTTTAAGCTATAGTGGGGATGGTTTGTTAGTGTGGTACCTGGCTCCCACGATTCTGCTCTAAGTGGGGTGTCATGTTATAGGATGTAGTTTACATGGGCGTGTCCAAGCGGGGGGGGGGGGGTGGCGGCACAAGGGCCACGTGCCCCCCTTTCAGACCCTAGAATAAATACTATATATCTGTGCCCCCCCCCCCTTTTCAAGTTATGTGCAACCCGGTCGCCTACGTCTCGGGCTTTTACACGCATTTTTTATGTCTTTGTGCCCCCCGCCTCATATGTGGCCCCCTTTCAAGAATTCCGGCGCATACTTTCTCCACTGACCTGTTCCACGATGAATATCTGGTACTCCAACAACTGCCGTTGCAAATACGGGTGCATGTGCGCTAAGAAGGGCCGCAGCTGCTCCTCTCTATCCCGATACGGGACAATGATGGCGACCCGTCGCCTAGCAACGCAGTGACGTGGCTTCCAATGGCCGCCTGGCAACAGGTTCTCTGACAAGGGCGCCATATCAAGCCAGGTCAGCGCTCGCAGCGCCGTGGTGTTAGGCGTCTGTCTCCCGTCTGAAAAGTGGGCAACCGTTCTTATTTTTCATCAATCTCTGTCAAATTGACACCTTTTACTGTGCCATCACCATACGATATTGAATCACATGGGTCTGAAGGGGGGGGGGGTCTAGTGTCCAGTGTCCAGTGATGATTTTTCAACATTTTCAATGTCGAAGGTTAATGGTTGTGTCTTTTTTTCCAAAATCTGTGTCGATATCGCTTTTTCAGATCCTCAGTGTCGGAATTTAGGGGTAAATGTCGAATGTCGATTTTTCAAATGTGCCTGTGTCGCGTGTCGCCATTTACGCCTTCCAGATCCATAATTACCTCTAACAGGTTTCAGTTGATCTATCTCTTGAACATAATGTGGTGCACGTAACTATACTTGCACTTAGTCCCGTGTGACGTTTTGTAGGGGAAACAGTGACTTTGCCGACCGTGAAGTGGTTTATAGTTACTGGACGAGCAGGTAGTGTACTATTATAGGAAGCTTGCGCCATTAACGACAAAGCTCTCGCCAGTAGTATTATGTCTTATGTCAGAACTGACGGACGGACTTGTAGCCTATTCTTCGAATTTGGCGACTTGGGGCTAAATTGCACCCGGATAATGAAGAGGGGGGGGGGGGGGGTAGATGGGGTATCTCATCACGCATCACGAAACATGAATCATGGCAGTTCACGACCGCAAAAATAAGGTGCCCATCACAGATGACCGAAATAAACAGACTAGAATTCATGCACAACGTTAGTAATTCAAAAGAATGTGTACGCCATAATGTGACAGCTAATGACATTGGCAGTATGAGAGTTGAAATGTTCTGGCGTTCGCCACATGAATTGTCATTTATTACGAAATGGCTTAATGACAAGATACAATAAATCTCGTTTCGCACGGGACGATGTGAATGCTTTGTTTGTCATGAGCATGAGAGGAATTGGCAGACGAATCAAGAATGACCGTAACGGAGGGGTTTGCAAACGATATGAAGGCCTTGTTTGTCATGAGCGTATGAAGGTTTTGGCAGACGACTTGAATTCTTAGTTTGTCATGAGCGCGAGGTTGCTTGGCAGACGATATGATATCTCCCCGGGGGGGGGGGAGGCACTATCATACAAATCTGGTGGAGGGGGGGGGGGGGAGCGGGGAGGGTCCCTGGGTGTCTTGATGCCTGTGAGAGCGGATAATTGTTATAGGCAGATGCTTGGCAGATGGCGTGAATGCTTGGTTCATCATGACCGAGAGAGGCCTTGAAATACCATGTGAATGTTTGGTTTGTCATGACCATCAGAAGGCATGGCAGACGGTGTGTAAATGCATGTTTGTCGATGTGAAGGCGTGGTTTGAAAACCTGAACATTACGTGAACACCTGGTATTTCATCATCGTGAAGGGAATGGCAGACGGTGGAGGACAGGGGGTGGAGTCGAGTTCATAAAAATGTATTATCGCTTCATCTTATATTCGGGTAATACTTACACATACACAACATACATACATAATCATAAATGAAAGGTTTGGTATATCCCCATTTGATTGTCCCAGGAGTTTTCTTGGTCTAATTTAACTTAAATGTGCGCACCGGATGCCTAAGACACCGTCATTTCATTTCATGCGCCGCTGTCCTAGTTTGGAGTAGTTGGGGTCGATGTATGCTGAGCATCCATAAAAACAAAAACACTTGGTGTCTTTGTGAGCGTGAGTTTATTGAGCTTTCAAGTCCATCAGGCCCAAAATAGTTAAGCTTAGATTTACCCATGAGTTACATTGAAACTATAAAAAGCACGAAGTGCAAGTCATTTAAACTCTAAATATTTGCGTCTCAGATGGCTATTCGTGGGAAGCTCACCAATATCTTCTGGGAACGGCGACTATACTATGGATCAACGTAAAATCCAACGTACTTGAGTTGGTTGGCTAGTTTGAAATAGGAAGCTTCAAGTAGATCCAGTAGTTTTGTCCAGTGGGCCAACATTGGTATACCGTCGGCATAACAACATGAAGCCGCCAACTGGCCGACGCATTGGACCACTGAATGTAAATAATAAATGAATACATATTTTAGACTTAACATAACATTTTTTAAACAAAATACACCAAATCAGTCAGATTTTTGATGACACCCTTCAATCATGCCCGCAATAAAAATGGAGATAGTTGTGACTAATATCGTTCCGTAACGAGTTCAAAGTGACCAAAATATTGTACGCGGCGATCGACCGTGATACGGAACTCGGCCTAGGTTAATTTCATGGCAGCGAAAAAGAAACTAAATGCCGAGAATCAGGGCAAAAAGCTCCAACGAAGTCGCATATCACCATCACGATAATAACTGTAGTGCAAATCACGATCACAAGTGAAACGGAGGTCACGGATCACGAACACAATTGTTTCCAATCACATATAACGGATTTGCAGTTTTACCCAAATTATGATCACGAGAATTACTTCGATCTCGAATCACGTAAATAACTATCTTCTGTTCCCGATCACGATAATAATCTTAGGTGCAATGACGGATCACGAAAAATGTATAACCCCTCCCCCCTCCCCCCTAATGAATGCTTTTCGAGTGTGAAATAGCATTGACTTAGGCAATTCATTTGGCAATATCCAAATGAATACATGCATTAGCCGGAAAGTGGACAGTTTTCTTGCTCTCAAGGGTTACCATTGACAGATAACATATCGCGAAAGATCTAGACGCAAGCTACGGAACGCGCCACCGCGCATATAGGGACATATCTGTGTAGACTATATTTAGGGCCCTCCACGATGTTTGTAGATATACAGCTTATAGACTGGCCTTAACTAGCTAACATGAGGCTTGGTAGTCAAAGACAGGTCTCTACAGTGTTCTACTTATAGACTCTCTTAGGGCCCTCCACGATGTTTGTAGATGTACAGCTTATAGACTGGCCTTAACTAGCTAACATAAGGCTTGGTAGCCAAAGACATGTCTACACAGTGCTAGAGTAACTCACGCAGCGATTGGTTCCCCATGATAAACGTTTTACTGTAGCTGATGCAATCTATAAAAGGGAATGTCCTAAGGCTTGTTTAATGCATTTCATTTTCGACCTCGTGTACTTCGTCATCAACATCTGGATACTGCTACCGTGCTTGTATCCTGAACATGGAAGTACGCACACTTTCCTTAGCGAGTTTTCCTTAATCACGATAATATGTCCATCTAGTTTCTAAAACACCAATTTGAAAATAGTTATAGAAAGAGTTCTGAAATTCAGAATCAATTTTATGTATCCACGAGATGTTATTTAGTACGCAGGAAGACAAAACCCCCTCCAGTACGGCAGAAACAAGAATGGACTCGCCCACGCTGACTCCCCCAGCAACAAGTCGTTTATTAAAGTCAACCAATCAACCAACCAGAGGCCGGCTGTTGGCTGGCAGCAGGAAGTTCTACCCAGTTAGTCATTCGTACAAGAGTTGCCGAGGTTACCTCCTCCTCCCCGCCACCTGCGTTATAATATGTTTTGATTTAATTTCAGTTTTAATCCCTACGCAATGAATTATTAAATTGATCAGCATAGTATGGATTGTACCGGTTACCACTCTTACATTGATGAACTCCCGTAGTAAACTGACGTATATTTATCGGATTAAAATATAACTGAATATTTTAGGAGATAGATTGCAGTTCCTCGTTTTTTTGTGAACGCCATTTGTAAACGGCATCATAATTTCGATTAAATAGAAAGCTACATTACAAAGAAGAATCCCAGTGGCTCGCATGAACGCGACCATGCTGGGTTGTAATCAATCTCAATAAGTCTCCATATCAAGTATAAATACTGGAATTTGTTCATTTTAATTTCATGTTTTTCCACTAATTCTTTTTTATTTGATCAACTGAATGATTGCGGTTTTAAAAAAAGCCCAAGTATACACATAGTACTAAGATATTTAAATATGAAAATTATGAATATTATTGGTGATATATTTCTGAGTATGGCGGATGTCCCCTCAATTTCCCTGGCTAAACGATAACAGCAATCAGCTCAATTGAGATTTTACAATGCGGAAACTTAAGCTGACTAAAAATGATGTCAATTTAAGGCCAACACATTAATTATGAGTGGTCGTAAATACGTTTTCAAATCCGTTTTTACTTAAACGTGCGAGATTTACCATGTATTGTCAGCCTATCCAGCAATTTATGCGATTTAAGGTGCTTAGTCAATATATATTCGGATAGTGTATTTGGCATACGTACATGCCGATGGGTGCCACCTACGTATATGGCGATGTGTTCCGCCTACGTACAGGGCGATGTGTTCCGCCTTAGTACAGGGCGATATGTTCCCCTACGTACATGGTGATTGGTTTCGCCGTCGTACAGGGCGATATGTTTCGCTTACGTACATGGCGATGCGTTCCGCCTACGTACATGGCGATGTGTTCCGCTGTCGTACAGGGCGATGTGTTCGCCTTCGTACAGGGCGTTATGTTCCGCCTACGTACAGGTCGATATGTTTCGCTTACGTACATGGCGATGTGTTCCGCCTTCGTACAAGGCGATGTGTTCCGCCTTCGTACAGGGCGATGTGTTCCGCCTTCGTACAGGGCGATGTGTTCCGCCGTTGTACAGGGCGATATGTTTCGCCTAAGTACTAATAAACCACATTGTAATTATTGGCCTCTGCACTGGTATTGAGTTTGGCGAGCGACCAAGATAGCTGCGCAAATATTCCGCCAGCCTGTTAACTTCCCTTTCAGGCCATCCGGCATGTAAGTCTCTATGTAACACAGCTCGACGAGATAATTGGGCTGTACAGTCACTTCGGGATCTTATCGAGACCAAAGATAGTCTAGGGCACCTATGCTCTGCGTCAATGCCTAGCATCAACGGCCTGTACGTGTTGCCTACCTTCCAGTTGTATGCCTTCCCTCGCCTCACACACAAGATCGGCTAAAGCTGTCCTTGGAAGCACAACTAACCACTGAAGTTCTGTGCATATCCGAATTATAACCATCCGAGTAGATTTATGTAATGTATGAGCCGTTAGGCAGTTGATAAACCAGAACGCGGTTGTCTCATGGGGGACTGTCAGCGTCAGGCGATCTAATGTGCTGCGCGGGGTTTTCCATGTCGTATGACGTAATAATCATCATGACGCGCGTTTCTGCGCGCGGTATCTATGGTTACGTAACAACGCTCCTTATATGGACTGAGCAGGTGAGGACAATGGTGCTCCGTTTGTCGTAGAAATGTACACAGCGATGATTTGGCTCAAAATACAACGCTTCCAACGGTCCTATCGAACGGACCACATGCATTATGGAGAGATAAATGTCTTGTCTTTAACTATATTATGATATTATAGTTAACAATACCTGGACCAAATCAAACAAAACATAGTTTCACACCCACTCGAGGCACAAACCGCGCCGCTGGCCGGTTCCCAACACTAAAACGTGGCCTACATTGAGTGCGCGTCACGCAGTTGCAGCAAGGCACCAGCATGGTGCGCACTCGTTCTAAGAGCGTGTGTTTTTTTGTTGGTCCCCAAAAGACCTAAACCGAAAATAGAACCCGCGAGAACTGTACAGCCCTATGTGCCGACACCAGCGTGGCCACACGCAGGGGTCTGGAAGGGGGGGGGGGGGATTATTTATTAATGATTTTATTACTTAATTAGAGTTGAATTAAAATATTTTGTCATAAATACGAATGTGTAATGCGTTATAGCAATGCAAATCATTGTGGCTGAAGACCCGAATTTTGCCCGATTTCGTGTATGAAGTCCGACTGTCGTGGGTATTAATTGCGGCATCGACATTAGGACATCATCGCTTGCCGTTACTTTTCCTCGTGATGCGAGGATAAATATACTTACATTTCTCGAAACAAGTCATTAATTTCATTTCAGTGAAACAATACGCGGATGTATGAGCAGCTTTCACCCTAGAGTCGGCTCTGTACATATAACGCATATTGGTATATAACTGTAACTGAAGCTGTTGGGGGCAGGTGCTGGTGGGGGCCGGGGGGGGGGGGTGGGGGGGGGGTTGGGCATGAGTTGTGTTGCGGGTATGGTTTACAGGTACCTGATCTCCACTCACATCCCGAAATGCGGAATAATTCGTGATACCTTCTTATCCTTATTGTTTAGAGCGATTTACTGGGTGTGTATTTGCAACGGTCGGCTATTTGTCTCCCCTTCTTATTGAGGTGGGTGTGTATACGATTGGTTGCATATTCAAGACCCTTTAACCACTTTTGGTCATATCGCGTCAATGAGAGAAGGAAGGGAGAGTGGAGCCATGTCCCCGGGGGTGACCCCCTACTCTTTGCGTAGACGGGCATGGGATCTTTATCCTGCGACCACACAGACATGGCCACAACGGGGTTGGAACCATCGATCCACGTGCCGTTAGGCTCTCATGTAGCCAGAGCACTCAAGGCGAGCGCTCTAGCCCACTGAGCTACCGGGGCGGTGGGTGTGTATAAGATTATTAGGGTATGAATGACCATGTGTTGATAGAAATGGTGTCAATCGTATATGTCACAAAATGTAGCGTTGTGAAGAGGTATGTAAGAATACATAATAACATCGGTGTTGATACCGTCAGTCTATTATACTAAGAAATCGCTACCACGGTGGAATGATCAAAAGGAGGAGTGGCCCTAGCATATTGCGCGATGTAAAAATACAAAGACAAATTAGTACTTGCATTGTGCCAGTCAACGACGTCACGCGCCACTTTTACCCCCCCCCCCCCCCCTCATCCCCCCTTCCTCTCCCCGACCCACCGACACCCTCTGCCCTTCGCACCAACACTGCACTTGTCACGTATGTATTTACTTTGGCGCAATCTCCCATTCTCGCCCTCGAGATTTCGCCCTCGAGATTTCGCCTGCGCGATGTTGCGTGCGCGGTTTTTTTTGCGAGATATCGAGTGGCACAGATATGCCACCATAATAAAGCACATACCGTACACCATGTCTTATGTAGAGCACCCAACTTTGGCACTAAACATGGCCAGTCGTATGATCCATTTATGATATCATTTCATATGCAGGTTGTTTATTCAGGACGCTTTAACCACTTCTGTCAATGGGAGAAGGAAGGACTTGTTTTTGTGTTGAATGGTTAAATACAGAAATAAAACAACAAACCTATTCCATCCTCGCTATGCGTACTATAAGTACACATGTACCTACTAACGCTAAGTCAGTTACTTACGCAGATCGCCGGATACGCACGGACACAGAACTGTGACGTCACTTTGATCCAGTGCCAAATTCCTGGTTCGGAGTATGGCGCTCTCGCTTTCCCGCTCCAGACATTGAGTCTCGAACCGATTCAGATACCGGACGACATCCCCGCCTGTATCATTCTGGATTACACTTCTCCAAGGGCGATTCCAGAATCGCTCGCTATCCTGCCGCTGTATCCGGATATATTCGGCGAGAATATATCCCGACTCGTCATGTGCTTCGGCAACGACTTCACCATCCACGGATGACGCTTCGGGAACCATGGTAACCCCGACGTCGTTCTTGTGCGTAAACGTGTCATGAGTATCCATGGCAATGTATTGTTCGTGGTCTATGTGTCTGTCGTGCTTGTGAAGTGTAGCTGTATGGAGTTTGGCATCATGCTGAGCGTTGATACTGGCTGCTGGGACCCTGACAAGGCGTGACGTGGCCAAGGGAAGCACCACCCTCCAGTAGATAATGGCGACCGGAAGACATCCGCCGAGAAATAACAGCAACAGACACGTCTTATGCGATGAATGACTCCTCATCTTGAGTTTAAGTTTAATTAATAGATCGCTGGTGTTTCTCGCCTCTGGTCTGATGCGAGTAATACAATAGACCGATCCAGGCTGTCAATCAGTCACTGACGTCACTGTTGCTTTTATCCAATCATGTGGTGGAAAAAACATCTTCCTCGTGCGTTATGTCCGACAAACAAAGCAACAGCATGTCATTTTCTTGTCAGTTTCAGAGCTGAGTACTTATCACTTGTATCTACCATCACTGATGATTGTCAATTCCATACTCACGATTCACGAAAAAGGACTCCAGCGTGATCGGGGCGCAGTGTCGGAGTGTGAACTACGAGACAGACGTGTGGTAATAAGTCCTGCTGTTGATTAAATCCTGGTCACTGTGCCGTTTATCGGATAGAGGAGAGGCTTCCACAGATGTTACATTACTGATTGTGCGTGCGCAATGGTAAGGATGTCGACAGTCGCTCTCTTAAAGCGTTGAATGGTATAGATTATATGGCGCGTCGGAAAAAAGGGTAGGTTGTGAGGGATGGAGGCGGATGTGGTGGTGGTGGTGAAGGGGGGGGGGGCGGTGGGGGTGGTAAAGGGGGGTGGAGTGGCGGAGAGGGATGGGTAATGGTTGGGAGGGGGGGGGGGGGTGTGGGGGGTGGGAGTGGCGAGGAGAGTGAAAATAGACAGCCTGCATGTAGCGTGCGTTAGCGTGTTTAGGAGGCGGACTTTCACCAGATAACCGCCAGTCTGGCGCCGCTGGTGTCGATGGCTGTGACTGATCTATCAGAGCTGACCGCTTGTACATAGCGAGCGGGGTAACATTGCGCTTGGTTTATATAATATTGATAAGCTGGTCGCATTGAGCCGGCTTATCCCGGACACCGATAAGCCGAACCCGTGGCGGCCGGGGGCCAGGCCCTATAATTGCCGTAATCAGTCATGGCTATCAACGCAATGTCTTTTTTCTTTTCGCTTCCCATCGTGGGATATAGCGTATGCTGGGTAAACTACTTAAAGATTCAAGCCCGGATCTATAGTTTGGCCTCTTTCATGGCGCCGTGACCATTGGGTGAATCATGGCATCGTGACCGTTGTTTCAATCATGGCACCTTAACCATTTGTTTAATCATGGTATCGTGACCATTGTTTCGATCATGACATTGTGACCATTGTTTCAATCATGACATCGCGACCATTGTTTCAATCATGCCATTGTGACCATTGTTTCAATCATGACATCGCGACCATTGTTTCAATCATGATATTGTGACCATTGTTTCAATCATGACATCGCGACCATTGTTTATATCATGGCACCGTGACCATTTATTTAATCATGACATCGTGACCATTGCTTCATCCTGGCACCGTGACTATTTATTAATCAATTAATTTATTTAATAAATACTATGCACCTCAGGCTTTCTATATGGGATTCATTTTATGACATTTATATGATAACTGATTGAAATAATCTGAACGTTCAACCTGGAAATTATCTATATAGTGAAGAATTATTTGAGCGGGTTTTTGCTCTGTTGTCATTGGATGAGACAATACCTCATATATATATTGGCCGCTTGCGATTGGCCCAGAACATTAAGGCGGCAAATTGCCGTGTTGCCTCTGATCTCGTGACCAAGGCCTCACAGCACTATAAGGTGAGGGCTGAACAGGCAGACCTACCGACAAGTATGCCCAGAGGTCTACCCAGTGGTCTTGTTGGTATGATAGACAATGCGGCCTATAATAAGAGCCCATGGTTGGGGGGGGGGGGGGGGTAGCCACGTCGCATGTCGATTTGAGAAGAAGTCCATATCGCATGTCTATTTTAAGAAGAGGCCCATGTCGCTCGTTACTAATTGTTATGTCGCATTGTCGATTTTAGAAGGTCGGCGTGTCGCCGTGTCGCCGTGTCGAAGAATGCACTCAGGGGTCCTATAATTGTTACGCCTGTCTTTTCGTTGCAACAGGACAATAGCCCCGCGGAATAATGCAGTGCATGACGGCCACACATTTCAATTTATTCGGAACAGTTACTGGCTAGTTAGTTAATTGACTTACCATGGCAGGTAATATAAGTCCCAGTTCAAACTTATATCATAAACCCAAGGAAAGAAGCCGAAATAAGTAGATCCTGAAACATGTGCCACTGAGGATAGCACGACTCGCATTGAAACTTAGCGTAGAGAGTGAGGGGAATACATGTTAGACAAGCTAATCTCCAATAATTGGAGAAATAACGATTTCACGTAAATACCAACATTTAATAGTGAATTATGCGGGCATCATAACGTATAAGATGTAACAACCCCGTAACGTTGAAGTCCTGACTGTGGTGGCTTTGGTCGGTTCACCTACAAGTCATGACGCACTCGTGGTATGGAAGTCATAAGGCATTCAGGGGAAACTAACCTGCCGCTAGATTTGGTGGGTTTGCGAGGGGTGAATTTCCTTCCCTGTGTGGATTTCCCTGGGGTCGGTATGCCTGGGATGGCTTTGCCTGGGGTGGCTTTGCCTAGATTGGAATTTTGATGATTGAAGATTGAACAGCTTCCATTTTCGTTGCCTATTAGGCATATCTTGGCAAGACAAGGCAGCGGTTATTGGAGTGTTAGCCAGGGCGAACCTACCAAGCATTCATGCTCTTGTCAAGCAAAGACGTCTTCGTTGGCTTGGGAACGTTCATCGCATGCAAGATGATTATTCCAAAGGATGTGCTCTACGGCGAGCTTACCCCCAGCAAAACGCCAACTGGACGGCCAAAGCTTAGGTTTAAGGATGCTTGTAAGGGTGACATGAAGGCTTTCGGCATCGATTCGAATTCTTGGGAGGATCTGGCATCCCAAACGAGAGGATGGGAACATGTAAGAGGGAATGGCCCACCACGACGGGCCCTGATTTGAGAAAGTGGACTTGAAACGCCCATCTAAGCGTTCAGTGAGTATAAACCAACACCTAACGGTAAGTGATCGATGCGTCGACTGCGGTAAGCTCTGTCGGTCGCCGATTCAGTCATAAACGCAAATGCCGCATCGCAAATCGTATTACTTAAACCAAACCAAGCTGCAAAATGCATCGTGTGTCGCAGACGGACGGATGCCAACCGTCATCCCACGAGATGGCGTGAATCAGGCTTGTGAATGTGATGGTTAACTATTAGGGCTCTTATTAACGTATTGGTGCGAAGTCAGAAGGCGCACTGGCAGGCTGATACACCAGTTCTAGTATATAAAACATATATACAGTAATTGAAACCATGACCATTGAAAACCATATCAGTAAATGGGTCTCATTTCACCAAGATCTCGTAAATTTTGTTCGTCAAATTTCTAAATTGTGCGGCCCACCCGAAGATAAATGAAATATGTAGAATCTGTCATAAATATATGGCAAAAATGTGCTTCAATAATATTAGTGGAAAATCAATTGCTCAGAGACGAATGCACTCCAATAATGGCCGTATAACGCTTATTGCCCTGGCTCATAAATCTACGATCTGTCGGTAAAATAGCATGTAAAAGATAAGGTTGCGGGTTCAAAACTCTTAGTGAAACGATCCCTTGATTTTTACATTAGTTGATGGTTTGCATATAGTGTGTTTCTAATCCCTCGTGGACCCGTGAGAAAATAAGACGTTCCAGCGTTCCATTGAGATGGGCCGGCGCTATGGGTGTCTGTGTGGGGGGGGGGGGTCAATGGGGGAGGGGGCGATGGGGGGGGGGTGTTACTTGTTTATTGTAGCTTTTTAGACATGATCATGCACTATTATACAAATCTGGCGGAGGGGAGGGGGGGGGGGGGGGGGGGGGCAGGTGCCTAGATGCCTGAGAGAGGGGAAATTTGTGACGAAAAAGATACTCCTATAGAGCTGATATTTTAAAATACCTCTTCTGAGCGGATTTTGGCAGTAAAACGTCCCGACCGAGCGGATTTTGGCGGTGAAAAAATGGGAGCTTTATCACGAAACCCCCCAATGTAAAGTATCCCCCCGTCCCGGGGATTTCTGCACCTATGATTTTTCATCTACCGTACATATCGAGCAGATGTGTAACTGTTCTGACACCCTACTGTCCAGTTTAGGTGCGGGAATCTTGGTGTCAGAGAAGGTATTTTTTTCTTTTTCTTTCCGCGCAGATTTGTTTTGTTGCGTTCTCTTAGCAGCAAAAATGGTCGTCGGAAGTTGACGCCTTTTATGTAAATTGTTCTCTGTCAGAAAGAGACAATGAAATGAATTATTGGTGCTTTAGGCGGCCAAGAAACACCCTGTGAGAAAGAACAAGAGATGGGCAAAGGTGGAGCGGAGACGATATATATATAAATATTTATATAGCCGATTCTATGCCCATTGACCAGGGATTGTATACTCAAGTTGCCTTAATCTATCAGAACAAACAATGTAAACATGACCGACGAAATGGACCAATATGTTTTGTAACGTCGCTTGTGATTGGGCACAATTGCTTCCACGAGTATGATAAAGCATCCACTCAGGGTATTTGACCGGTTTTATCATTCCATCGCTTACACGGTCTTGGCATCACGTCCGCTTGTTTTTCACCGCCACTTGGGGGCGCCACTGTGGTAATCACAATCATTTGTCTGCAGTTTTTGACGTCATTTCCGCTTGGCGTACGAACAGCCAATAAGAGTGACGAATGAGTCAGCAACCCGCACACGGAGCCAATCACGACGCAGCGTTTTGTCCGCGATTTGACCTTCAGGTCACCTTGGAAGGTCTGGTGATCAGTCCAGTTGCCACCTTGATTTTATTGAAAGATAGCCCCACATACAGAGTGGTGGAAACAGCGGCGGAGTGATGGAAGAAGTGACCGAGTGGTAGAGCAGTAACGGAGTGGTAGAAGCAGTGACTGAGTGACAGAAGCACTGACGGAGTGGTAGAAGCAGTGATGGAGTATTAGAAGCAGTGACGGAGTGGTAGAAGCAGTGACGGAGTGGTAGAAGCAGTGACGGAGTGGTAGAACCAGTGACGGAGTGGTAGAAGTAGTGATGGAGTATTAGAAGCAGTGACGGAGTGGTGGAAGAAGTGAACGAGTGGTAGAGCAGTAACGGAGTGGTAGAAGCTGTGAGGGAGTGGTAGAAGCAGTGACGGAGTGATAGAGGCAGTGACGGAGTGATAGAGGCAGTGACGGAGTGGTAGAAGCAGTGACGGAGTGGTAGAAGCAGTGGCGGAGTGATAGAAGCAGTGACGGAGTGGTAGAAGCAGTGACGGAGTGGTAGAAGCAGTGACGGAGTGGTAGAAGCAGTGACGGAGTGGTAGAAGCAGTGACGGAGTGATAGAGGCAGTGACGGAGTGGTAGAAGCAGTGACGGAGTGGTAGAAGCAGTGGCGGAGTGATAGAAGCAGTCACGGAGTGGTAGAAGCAGTGACGGAGTGGTAGAAGCTGTGCCGGAGTAATAGAAGCAGTGACGGAGTGGTAGAAGCAGTGACGGAGTGGTAGAAGCAGTGACGGAGTGGTAGAAGCAGGGGACGGAGTGGTAGAAGCAGTGGCGGAGTGATAGAAGCAGTGACGGAGTGGTAGAAGCAGTGACGGAGTGGTAGAAGCTGTGCCGGAGTAATAGAAGCAGTGACGGAGTGGTAGAAGCAGTGACGGAGTGGTAGAAGGAGTGACGGAGTGGTAGAAGCAGTGACGGAGTAATAGAAGCAGCGACGGAGTGGTAGAAGCAGTGACGGAGTGGTAGAAGGAGTGACGGAGTGACAGTATTAGTGACGGAGTGGTAGAGGCAGTGACGGAGTGGTAGAAGTAGTGACGGAGAGGAAGAAGCAGTGACGGAATGATTGTAGCAGTGACGGACTGACAGTCTCAGTGCCGGAGCAGTCGTCCACATGCGCCGTGGACGACCGTCTTCTCCCACGGGACACCCACTGATCGGCTGTGAGCCGGTTTCGCCCTCTGTACACTCCGGGCGACGCCACTTGTTGGCACAGAAACCACCACCGCGGCCTAATTAGCAATTGCTATGGACACGGGAAGCAATTATCGCCAAGTGCTATCATGGATCTTCGGGGAATAGAGAATTAGATGGGTTGGGGGGGGGGGGGGGGGGGGGGGACTGCGCGTGAGCCCGAGAGTAAGTATACACATATTCATCTATATAATTAGACGCTATATCATTATATGGGGTTGACCGGCCGTCTGCGTAAGGCATAGAAACCCTCAGCGTAAGGCATAGAAACCATTATAACCTAAGCGTAAGGCATAGAAACCCTCAGCGTAAGGCATAGAAACCATTATAACCTAAGCGTAAGGCATAGAAACCCTCAGCGTAAGGCATAGAAACCATTATAACCTAAGCGTAAGGCATAGAAACCCTCAGCGTAAGGCATAGAAACCATTATAACCTAAGCGTAAGGCATAGAAACCCTCAGCGTAAGGCATAGAAACCATTATAACGTAAGCGTAAGGCATAGAAACAATTATAACGTAAGCGTAAGGCATAGAAACCCTCAGCGTAAGGCATAG
>OZ025250.1:15296019-15326783 GCA_964019135.1 Arenicola marina
GAAGAACACTAATGTATAACATATAGTTGAGTGGATGACAAACCTGTGCTGTAAAACGTGGCCTTGTATGTATGTATGTATGTATGTATGTATGTATGTGTGTAAAAAAGAAACGCACGGGCACAGGGTAAACCACAAGCTGTAGGTAAGTCCAGGATAACAATATAATAGATAAAAACAGACCAAAAACAGATCTGGGGAAAACATATATAACAGATGAAAACAGGTCTGGGGAAAATGAAATGGATCAAAACAGGCCAAAACGAGAATAGATCAAAAATAGGCCAAAACAACAGTGAACAATCGTGAACAATTGCCACATTGCACACTTATGAATGAAAATGGAGACCCGTGAGGGTAAATATGAGATGAACACTGAAACCAAGGTTTCAGGGGACCGAATAAGACGTGTCTTCATCAGGGGCCGTTCACGTCTCATCGCTGTTTCTGATCGCACACCAAACTAGCCGATCGAGTCGCCGCCCCACAACATAGGATTCGTAACAAACCCCAGTCGAGAAGGCGGCCCCGATCAGCTAGCATGGCGGCGAAATGGCCCAACAGCGATCTACCAGACTCTGATAGCAATAGGCTTGGTGAAAATACTGAAACGGTATAGAAAATCATACCTAGTTCAGTGAACCTATAGAGTCTTGGTTACCTGGCGTGGCAGAGGCATCGAGTGAAGTCGCCAAGAAGGCTACTGCCTTTTATACCGACCCACCGTGTATTCTGTGCACGCAAAACTAAAACTGCAAATGAGTAATTCAGAGCCAAAATGTGAGCATAGAATGAGAAGGCCAAACCAAGGAGTGGTCGCGGTGAGGAATAAGGCCTAAAACGATGGTTATGTACAAGCTGGGATGGGGCGCGTGGGCCAACTCATAATACAAACTGAATACAGTCGCTCGGTCAACAAAGGACCGACTACAGACGAAGTAGCGATAATATGGAAGGCGAGGCGTATTATTTACTTACCAGGTAAATACCGTCCGTTATTGGATCTGAGCCTCAGACTATGGGATGACGGGAACCCCACACAAATAATTTAGGTACGCGTGGCTAGCCAATAGCCAAAATGCGTCGAATGGTCAAAACCGTGGGTGAACCTTAACTGTAAAAGGCAGGTGAAGTCAACTTGTAGCTCACAGTTGGATGCTAACAAGAGTACTTCTGACAGATGCTACTCCTGGTAACTTGACAAGATATTCAGGCAATAACTACCGTATCAGGGCCTAGATTAGGCATCATGATACACACACTGGCCTGAATGTCAATAGACTGCATATGCCCAGAGCCAACCTCAAACGTATGTATGTATGTATGTATGTATGTATGTATGTATGTATGTATGTATTGCCTGTGTCCCTCGATTCTGAAATAAAAAAGAAAGAAAAAAAATAAGTGAAATGTATCCATCCATACGTTGACGTCAAGATGTTGCTTCACCTTCCTGTTTCTGATGACTTCTTGCAGAATCCGCCCCAGTCTGTACACATTGAGACAGTGTGTTCCTGGTGTGGCCGGCTAGATAATGTCGTCCATCAACCCCGCCTTACGCAATGACTCCATGGCAAAGATGGAGTGTGGACAATACCAGCATGTCAGGTCGGCGGGTAAGTCATCACTGTGGTAGACACATATCAGTCAAGCCTCCTCGCGGATATATAGAAGAAGTTTTTGTAACGTCAAAACGTATTGACTAGGGAGTAGTCAGTTATCGGTCATCATTGTACTATATGTCTCACGATTTTTAGTCCCACATTGTATGAACCAATCGGGGACAAGAGTCAAGGTGGACGTTTTAATTTTTCTGTTTCATCTCAAACTGTGATAATTAGTGATTTTGTTTAAATATATATATCAATGTATATATCATATGTTAGTAATAGGTTTACGGGCGGCAACAGTGCTGTCGTAATACAACATAATAACAACTTTGGGATCACTCAATAACGTTATGCTACACATATATGCATGCACACATGGATACATACAGAAAGCGCACAAATGCCACTGAGAGCGAAAGACAAACTGTTAAAAACATTTATAATCTTCGGCTTGGTCAGTTACACTCAGCGGCGTCACGTTAAGTGCGCATCATTTTCCCCGAAAGTTACTTTAAAATACCGCGGACGACGTATTATTATATTTATTAATATATTATTACTATATCAATTATTGTTATTATTAGTGATATTATTATTATTATTTTATCGTCGCCGTCCGTCAGTTACTGATACAGTATATACCCGTTATGCCGAAGTTCCATGGATTATATGACGCACGGCGTAACATGCACAGAAATTACGATTAAGGTAAGGACACCGCGGAAAGAATAACACTCCCCCCCTCCCCCAGCCCCCCCCCCCCCGCACTCCATTTTCCGGGACGCTTTCTTAATCACACCTTGCGGTGAATTACGAAGGGCCAGATATATTAAGTCGTTGGAGGTGAAAGATACCAATTTTACGGCTCCCAGAGCAGCGATTTAATTCCCTGGAGCCCTTTGCCTCGCGGTCCTTTGCCATCTTTAATTAAGAAGGCTGTTGCCTCTATAGCCACGAACGAAGACGTGCCTGGTTTTCACAATAATGCCCGAGATGGGCTGAGCTAAAACTGGCTGCGTTTTTCGTCGGCGATTAACCCTGGGTAGTATTTTATGATGTTCGGAAGGTGGAGGGGAATTGGCGACGGCCAGCGTGGAGGAGAAGCGAGAGGAAAGGGTTCCTAGGGTGATGGGTAGGGTTGGAAGTATGGAGCAGGGAGGGGCAGATGGGGACTCAAAGGTGATTGGAGGAAGGAGGGTAGAGGGAAGGCCATTATAGTGGGAGAGAGAGAGGGGAGAGGCCCCGTTAAGAGACAATCTAGTGAGGGTACTCGAGGGTAAACGGAGGGATTTGATGCGGGGAGAGGATGGGAAGAGTCAGCGTGAGTTGGCAGGTACTGTGGCCCAAAAGTACAATCTAGCGGCGTGGCGTTTGCACATACAGGCAGCAACGCCACGCTGCCACTTTTAACGCCCCAAAAGTACAATCTAGCGGCGTGCCGTTTACTGACTGCGGCGTGGCGTTTTCACATACAGGCAGCAACGCCACGCTGCCACTTTTAACGCCCCCAAAAGTACAACCTGGCGCCGTCGCGTTATCAAAACCTGCGGCGCGGCATTTGTGCGACCTGCGGCGTGGCGTTTGTGCGGCCTGCGGCGCGTCATTTGTGTGACCTGCGGCGCGTCCTTTGTTTGACCTGCGGCGTGGCATTTGTATGACCTGCGGCGTGTCATTTGTTTGACCTGCGGCGTGGCATTTGTATGACCTGCGGCGCGGCATCTGTTTGACCTGCGGCGTGGCATTTGTGTGACCTGCGGCGCGTCATTTGTTTGACATGCGGCGTGGCATTTGTGTGACCTGCGGCGCGTCACTTGTTTGGCCTGCGGCGTGGCATTTGTATGACCTGCGGCGCGTCACTTGTTTGACCTGCGGCGTGGCATTTGTGTGACCTGCGGCGCGGCATTTGTTTGACCTGCGGCGCGTCATTTGTTTGACCTGCGGCGAGGCATTTGTGTGACCTGCGGCGCGTCATTTGTTTGACCTGCGGCGTGGCATTTGTGTGACCTGCGGCGCCGCATCTGTTTGACCTGCGGCGTGGCGTTTGTGCGGCCTGCGGCGCGTCATTTGTGTGACCTGCGGTGCGTCATTCGTTTGACCTGCGGCGTGGCATTTGTGTGACCTGCGGCGCGTCACTTGTTTGACCTGCGGCGAGGCATTTGTGTGACCTGCGGCGCGGCATATGCGTATGATGGTATTACAAGCTAAACGACACTTTTTACTAGCGCTTTCAAGGATCTATGGCAGACCGTTTGTACGTCACCTATCTTTCGGGGGACATTTACACACGGTACCATGACTAAGCACAACCGGTGAAGAAGCATTGTCAAATATATTCTGTTTATATACACGATGCCATCAAGCTCAACCGACAGTTGGAATCGGCATGTACATGTCTTGACAATATGCACAGTACTTTGTCATTTATATGCATTTTTGTCTGTAAATTTATAATATAACAGGCATTAACTTTGTATATAGAGAAGTAGACAGAGTAATGATGACGAATAATTGCCGGTGGACTTCCGACAGCTTGCCGCAAAAAAACTACCCCGACCGGAATGTGGCCGTATAACGCCCGACCGAGCGGTGTTTCGCGGTTAAAAAAAGGGGGTGTGGGGCTTTACCGTGGACCCCCCCCCACACACACCCATGAAATGTATGCAAGTACCCCCCCCCCCCCCCGCCCCCCGGGCAATTCCCATAGCCTTTTAGTTTTACTTGTGTTTTGGGTTGCCTTTGCACTTGTATATTATAATTCCTTATAACATCTCTTCATTAAGTAAGCATAGGTAAAACAGTAGACATATTTGTTTTGCAATGACTGTTCACGGTCAAGGTCCCACGTCCCCTCAAACTCCACACAGCGACTAAAATGTCGCATGCGAGAATCCACAATGTTAGCGAATTAAGAAATAATATATCCTAATTGAAATTCTAAAAGTTGTATGTACTTGTCGATCGTGACTGTTCGCCCATTGAAACATGAATAGGTTGGCAATATATGTATCCGAGCACACAGTTTTATGCAAAAGCAACCATATTAACGATATATGCGGAGTGACCCCTTGTTTGGGAATCATCCCCCTTAAGCGAGTGTACGGCAGCTTATTAGAACGGCAGCGTACGGCAGCGTATTAGGGCCGTAGCACCACTTTCCGAAGTCGAAATTTCGTGATCGGAAGTCGAAATTTTGCGTCCATGAAGTCGAAATTTCGCGTTGGTGAAGGCGAAATTGCGTGACCAGAAGTAAATTGTTTGTGACCGTAAGTCGAAATTTCGGGACCGGAAGTCAAAATTTTGAGTTCACCAAGTCGACATTTTGCGTTGTGCCAAGTAGGAGATACCAAGTCGAGATTCTATGTGCCAATTAGGAGATACTAAGTCGAAGTTTTTAGGTCCTAATCAGTCAAAGACATGCTAAATAACGTGACAAACAAGCGCAGATAATGACAGGTCTTGGCGTTATTAACATCATATGGCTTCCCCATAGAGAGGTCGAATTAATTAGACAATGTGTTACAATTTTTACTTTTTTCTTCGTGAAATTCAGAAGCGACTTTACCTATTTTCGGCACATGAACTAGTTTCAGATCCAATTGGCACATTCAGTAAGTATTGCGTATGCATTGTCAAAAGAATAGCCCAACGAGATTATTAACCAGATGATCTACCAATAGACGAAAACCCTACTTCATCACAAGGACCATAAGTCGGTTATGGCCATAAAGAGTGCTTATGCTGATGGTAAAAATTCAGTCGCGTATTAAGGCAGTGTTCAGGAAACTTAGTTGGCCCAATTGGCAAAGGAATGTATAACCATTCTGTCAACATCGGCCACAAGAGCAACATGTTTAATGAAGAGGGTGGGGGGGAGGGGGCACTTAATACATTTGGGGTTTTGGGAGATACAGCTGACCCCCCCCCCCCAGCCTTTTTTACACCGCCCAAATCCACTCGATCGGGGCCTTTTACCGCCAAATTCCGCTCGGTCGGGCTTCTATCGCCAAAATCCGCTCGGTTAGGCTCTATGAACGCACAGTTTTAGAGACCCCCCGGGCGGCCAGTTTTCAAATATCCGCTCTATATGGTCAGCCTTTTTTCATCATAAATGTCCGTTTATCGGGGTATCTTTTCCATCGTAAATATCCGCTCTCTCAGGCAGATTTGTAAAGTAGTGCCCCCCCCCCCTCCCCGGGGGTTAATGCTTTAAAAAGACTATGGAGATTGACTGTTATATTTTCATTAACATGTACGTTATATATTTACGGGGGGGGGCACTTAATACATTGCTGGGTTTGGGGGGGGGGGTACAGCGGGAACCCCCACACACCCCCTTTTTTCGCCGCCCAAAATCCGCTCGATAGGGGCCTCTTACCGCCAAATTCCGCTCGGTCGGGCTTTTATCGCCAAAATCCGCTCGGTTAGGCAATTTTTTCCCGGCAACGCGCTTTATGAACGCACATTTTCAGAGACCCCCCCGGGTCGCCAGTTTTAAAATATCCGCTCTATAGGGTCATCTTTTTTTCCTCGTAAATGTCCGCTCAATAGGGGTACCTTTTCATCACAAATATCCGCTCTCTCATGCAGATTTGTGAAGTAGTGCCCCCCCCCCCCTCACCCCGGGGTTTAATGCTTTAAAGAGACTATGGAATAATTGTTATATTTTCATTATCATGTAAGTTATATATCTCATGCGTCGCGTTATAAATTAGTATTTTGACACATGTCAGAATTTAAGCTGGCGCGCGGGGATCACGACTGGCACCAAGTTTCTGTTGACGTGGTGTCAGTTTTGGCTTTTGCGCGGTATTTTGTAAATGTTTAATTTGAATTAAAGTTGCATATCGAGCTTTTTCCTGCCAAAATAAAGGCCAAGCGACATATATATCACCAATTGCAGAAATTGCGATTTTTTTCATTGCATAAATTCAAAAAGCTAATAAGCTTAAAACATCCCCATTTAGGCTGTTATATGGCAGGCGTGTCTATACCGGGGTACAGCAGAACTCTGTCGCGGTATTACTGTCTGTAGTACACACCAGACTTACGTTTGCGGTCTCTATACATTTTACGTGGAAATTTGAAGCTCTTATGGGGCGTCCAGGCGCCAATAAGTGATATTTTCTGTTCATCTGTAACA
Organism: Arenicola marina; assembly: GCA_964019135.1. Lineage (NCBI taxonomy): Eukaryota > Metazoa > Annelida > Polychaeta > Arenicolidae > Arenicola > Arenicola marina. The sequence continues at coordinate 15,302,770 of OZ025250.1, forward strand.
CCATTGGCTAAATAGTTACTTATATTACTTGTCACCGCGGACATGTGGGAGTAGCGTCGCAACTTGAATGTTGTGGAAAAGAGGCCGCCTGCTGCGATGGGGTGGGGGGGGGCTGCGTTGCAGAGGCCTGCTGCGTTGGGGCGGTGGGGGGGCTGTTGGGTTGCGGGGGCCTGCTGCGTTGGGGCGGGTGGGGGGGGGGGGCTGTTGGGTTGCGGGGGCCTGCTGCTTTGGAGGGGCCTACTGCGTTTGGCGTTTGGCGTTTGGCGCTGCCAGATGCTTATACGCCCTGAGTGGTGAGGAAATTTTTTATAAAAAAGATACCCGTCAGACCTGACATATTCATGAAGTTAAGCCACAGAACTGAATCAAATTTGTATCACTAAGAAATTCTGGTGTACTTCTATCAGCACACAACAGTGTCTATAGCGCGAGTTTGCCGGGAAAAGACAATCCAAGAGGACTTGCATAGAAATGTGACAGAGAAGGCCCGGTCAATAGCAAACAGATTGATGCCGCTTCAAAGCGGAACTCGCCCAAACCTAGTAATGAATTAAATGCCCACGTGGGTTTGGAGAGAGATTGGCATTCATAGCTAAAAGCGCCATATGAGTGCTCCCCACCATTTAGACTACCTCTTCTTAGCGTCAACAGTCCTCAGCCGAGCTGGAGACAAGAGTGAAATGGACTAGAATTGTATACAGAAAGGGTCTAGGATTCAGGTGGAAAGAAGATTCTGATTGCGATTTTCCTTGCATATCCCCGTGATTTCTGGGTCCGGGGACCTCAACTTTTAACTTCAACTTCTTCAATCATCTGAGACCTTAATTGCTCAATCATCGGACTTGCAAAGAGGCGGAGGTTGATTATGTTCGAAAAATTGACGACCGGTGGGACTAGGGGCCCGCCACTCTACTTTACAGTCCTTGGCATGCCCTTATTGGACATCCACTTGAGGTGGGGGAGGGGTGAGCGGAGGTCCCCCCACCACCCAAAAGGGGCTTTGGTATCGTTGGGCAAGTGCCTTTCAAAGTCCTGTATAAGTGGAGGAGGGGGGGGGGGGGGGGGGGGAGAACGCCTAATACAATGTCGGGTTTCCGAAGTTTGCACAGGAGGGATATTTTTTTCCCCTATTGACCAGTTCTATGTCGCCGCTGACAGATGGCTAAGTGGCACCATGGATGCAAAATTCTCGGAAGGAGTCCCCCCCACCCCCCATCGCAAGTTTTAAAACATCAGGTGAACGTTTTTTGTCAGAAGTGTATGCTATCTCAGGCATTACGCTCCTAGGGACCCCACCATGGCATAATAGCCCCCCCCCCCGGGCATTCATCACTTCACTCGTCCACGTGGTATTGTATATCCTTAATGGATCCCATGATGCATTCCGCAAGAAAGTGTGATTTGGCTTATGAACACAATGTTTTTGGAAGGGAAAATGCAACATATATGTGGGTAATGACAGCTGTGTGTGGCTAAAGAAAATTAAGGTGTTTAGCCACAGTGGCTAATTGAAATGACTTGTTAGAGCACACCCAGTGGGGGTGGGGGTGGCTGTTTGGTTGGGGGGCCTGTTCGGTTGGGGGGCCTGTTGGTTTGGAGAAGCCTGCTGCGTTGGGGGGGGGGGGGGCTGTTCGTTTGGGGGGCCTGTTCGGTTGGAGAGGCCTGCTGCGTTGTGTTGCTGTTGTTTAGTGTTGTAGTTCAGACGAGCACGCACCCCCAATTTCGCCAAAAACAATTGCTCTAGCCGTCATTATCTCCACGGTAACGACGATTTTATAGGGGCCTGCAAGTGACGTCACTTACAAGTGATACGCTATATATATATATATCTATATATAGCTTATCACTAGTAATATATACACTACATATATGTATACTTATGCTACAAAGGGGGGGGGGGGGCGGTACGTGCCCCCAATCTAGTATTTTACACTCAACCCCCCAGTGATGTCATTCAATAGCTAGATCCACACTTTGCAATATATTTCAGCCACTGAGAAATAGTTAAAGCTCTGAGGAATTGCAACATACACATCTGTTTTTGGAATGTGCTTGTGCATTGTCAAGACACGTACATGCCGATTCCAACTGTCGGTTGAGCTTGATGGCACCGTGTATATAAAACGAATATATTTGACAATACTTCTTCACCGGTTGTGCTTGGTCATGGCACCGTATGTAAATATCCCCCGAAAGACAAGTGACGTACAAACGGTCTGCCATAGAGCCTTGGAAGCGCTCGCAAAAACTGCTGTTTAGCTTGTAACAAGTGACGCGCCGCAGGTCACACAAATGACGCACCGCAGGACGCATCAACGCCACGCCGCATGTCAAACAGATGCCGCGCCGCAGGTCACACAAATGCCACGCCGCAGGTCAAACAAATGACGCGCCGCAGGTCACACAAATGCCACGCCGCAGGTCACACAAATGACGCGCCGCAGGTCACACAAATGACGCGCCGCAGGTCACGCAAATGCCACGCCGCAGGTCAAACAAATGACGCGCCGCAGGTCACACAAATGACGCGCCGCAGGCCGCACAAACGCCGCGCCGCAGGTTTTGATAACGCCACGCCGCCAGATTGTACTTTTGGGGCGTTAAAAGTGGCAGCGTGGCGCTGCTGCCTATATGTGCAAACGCCACGCCGCAGTCAGTAAACGCCACGCCGCTATATTGTACTTTTGGGCCACAGTATCACAGACAGGTGAGCGAGACTCGCCGCCCGCCCGGCTCATCCAGCCAGGGGGATTGGGGGCGTATCCATGGGTAAGGAGCATGAAAGGTTGCTGACGGGGGGGGGGGGGGGGGCGTGGGGGGCGGCGGGTTGGGTGAGGATGGTAGGAGGTTTGGGGGGCGGGGGGTCTTAGGCAGGCGTGGGTGGTGGGGGTGCGGAGTGGGGAGGGTAGGAGGTTTTTTTTTTTTTGGGGGGGGGGGGCGCTGAGTAGACAAGCGTGGGCGGTGGCGGGGTGGGGTGCCGTGGGTAGAAGGTGGCGGGTCTTAGGCAGGCGTGGGTGGTGGAGGGGCGGGTTGAGGATGGTAGGAGGTGGGGGGGGGGGAGGGAGGGTATCGGGGTGAGGAGGGTAGGAGGAGGGCGGGGCCGCAGCAGGAGGGTGGTGTCGGCCCCACCCTCGAGAGACACACGGGTCCGCTCTCCTCAGCGATACGGTCAAACTCCCAAGGTGAAGGTCGATCACAGGCGATCGTTCCTGGTTACGTTGATCCATAAATGGATCCTCCCCTGCCCCCCTCCTCTTCAACCCAACCCCTCCCCCCACACTGCGCCCTTACTGCCGGTCTAAGCCCCGTGCTTAATTAAACGCCACATCCACCGGGCTAAGCCACGTGGTCAATTAAATGCCCCGTTGGGGCTAAGCAGGTTCCCCCGCTATAAGCGTGACAAGTCACGTGGGGCAGCTTATGCGCAATTATCGTCCAAGCCTTGAGTGATTCCGGGGTATTATAATAAATGGGGTGGGGGGGGGGGGGGAGTGGGAGGGAGACACGGGTCGAGTGGCAGCGGCGCGCGGTTTTGTCGTTTTAGATCCAGAACCGTGGGTCATTAGCTCGGGATTGGGAAGGGGTGGATGACTCCGGCGGGAGGGGGGTCGCGCCCTGCTAATAAACCAAATGTTTATTACTCTTTATAAGGTTCATTCGTTAGGCGAAAGTGATACAGTGGTCTTTCGTGAAATGAGGACGTATGGTTTGTATTAGGCTATGCAATAATATTAAAATAACCAATTACCCCGAAATGGACACATTAATTTTATTAAGATGAAAATGTGTTTTGTTTTTTAATACGGAAATTTACGACTTTCCTCTGCTGTCGGTGTATTTAGTTTGTCTCGTGACTGTGTGTCCCTCTTTGAGTCTGTCTGTTGGAAACGAGATGCGATGTGGGTCAAACGCCTTGAGATATCGACTGTCAGTTTCGCCTGATGGGCAACGCAACACAAAGGTCAAGTCCGCAGGAATTTTATTTTGACAATTCGCTTAATCAGTCAGAGAAAGGAGGAAACAAATCGAATGATCAAAGGTGACATATCCAATTTCTTATTTTTGCCTTACCTCAGATAACATTGAGTTGAGAGAATTCTTCAGACAGAGCCGCAAAACAATGAATTTTCCCGATACTGAAAACTGAATAACAGACGGCATCAGGTCACACTTCGGTCTGTGAAAATCTGTCGATATTGCCCGCAGAGAGTCTTGGTCGGTCTTAAAATGCCCCCTCCTCCAGATTTTCGTCTTCCCTCTCAAGCTCGGCTTGACCATCTCGCTTTGTCTTCTTTTATTTGTTATTCATATCATGGTTATGCTGCTATCGCTATGTATGTACTTGTATAACCCTAACAATAATCCCGGTATTACCATTTCCCCGCAGCGGACGGCAATACGGACAGCAACAAGGGTTGCGCCAGCTGCTGTATGATCTTCGCCTACATTCTGATTGTCCTCACCTTCCCCTTCTCCCTGTGCGCCTGTATCAAGGTCAGTGTGTCACCAACCCCGTCCCCACCCAGCTAATACAACACCGTCCCCACCAGCTAATACACCCCCCCCCCACCATTGTATGGTCTTCGCCTACATTCTGAGTTTCCTCACCTTCCCCTTCTCCCTGTGAGCCTGTATCAAGGTCAGTGTGTCACCAACCCTGTCCCCACCTAGCTAATACAACACCGTCCAAACCTAGCTAATACAACCCCGTCCCCACCTAGCTAATACACCCCCGTCCCTACCTAGCTAATACAACCCCGTCCCCACCTAGCTAATACACCCCCGTCCCTACCTAGCTAATACAACCCCGTCCCCACCTAGCTAATACAACACCGTCCCCACCTAGCTAATACAACCCCGTCCCCACCTAGCTAATACAACCCTGTCCCCACCCAGCTAATACAACACCGTCTCCACCTAGCTAATACAACCCCGTCACTACCTAGTTAATACAACCCCGTCCACACCTAGCTAATACAACCCCGTCCCCACCTAGCTAATACAACCCCGTCCCGACCTAGCTAATACAACCCCGTCCCCACCTAGCTAATACAACCCTGTCCCCACCCAGCTAATACAACACCGTCCCCACCTAGCTAATACAACCCCGTCCCTACCTAGCTAATACAACCCCGTCCACACCTAGCTAATACAACCCCGTCCCCACCTAGCTAATACAACCCCGTCCCTACCTAGCTAATACAACCCCGTCCACACCTAGCTAATACAACCCCGTCCCCACCTAGCTAATGCAACCCCGTCCCCACCTAGCTAATACACCCCCGTCCCCACCTAGCTAATACAACCCCGTCCCCACCTAGCTAATACAACACCGTCCCCACCTAGCTAATACAACCCCGTCCCCACCTAGCTAATACACCCCTGTCCCCACCTAGCTAATACACCCCTGTCCCCACCTAGCTAATACACTCCTGTCCCCAGCTAGCTAATACAACCCCGTCCCCACCTAGCTAATACAACCCCGTCCCCATCTAGCTAATACAACCCCCCCGTCCCCACCCAGCTAATACACCCCTGTCCCCACCCAGCTAATACACCCCCGTCCCCACCTAGCTAATACAACACCGTCCCCACCTAGCTAATACAACCCCGACCCCACCTAGCTAACACAACCCCGTCCCCACCTAGCTAATACAACCCCGTCCCCACCTAGCTAATACAACCCCGTCCCCACCTAGCTAATACAACACCGTCCCCACCTAGCTAATACAACACCGTCCCCACCTAGCTAATACAACACCGTCCCCACCTAGCTAATACAACCCCATCCCCACCTAGCTAATACACCCCCCGTCCCCACCTGGCTAATACAACCCCGTCCCCACCTAGCTAATACAACCCTGTCCCCACCCAGCTAATACACCCCCGTCCCCACCTAGCTAATACACCCCTGTCCCCACCTAGCTAATACACTCCTGTCCCCAGCTAGCTAATACAACCCCGTCCCTACCTAGCTAATACAACCCCGTCCCCATCTAGCTAATACAACCCCCCCGTCCCCACCCAGCTAATACACCCCTGTCCCCACCCCACCCCTGTCCCCACCCAGCTAATACACCCCCGTCCCCACCTAGCTAATACAACACCGTCCCCACCTAGCTAATACAACCCCGTCCCCACCTAGCTAATACAACCCCGTCCCCACCTAGCTAATACAACCCCGTCCCCACCTAGCTAATACAACCCCGTCCCCACCTAGCTAATACAACACCGTCCCCACCTAGCTAATACAACACCGTCCCCACCTAGCTAATACAACACCGTCCCCACCTAGCTAATACAACCCCATCCCCACCTAGCTAATACACCCCCCGTCCCCACCTAGCTAATACAACCCCGTCCCCACCTAGCTAATACAACCCCGTCCCCATCTAGCTAATACACCCCCGTCCCCACCTAGCTAATACAACCCCGTCCCCACCTAGCTAATACAACCCCCGACCCCACCCAGCTAATACACCCCCGTCCACACCTAGCTAATACAACCCCGTCCACACCTAGCTAATACCCCCCCCCCCCCATTGTATGGTCAACGCCTACATTCTGATCGTCCTCACCTTCCCCTTCTCCCTGTGCGCCTGTATCAAGGTCAGTGTGTCACCAACCCCGTCCCCACCTAGCTAATACACCCCCCCCCCAGATAATACACCCCCGTCCCCGCCCAGCCAATAAACCTCCCTCCCCCACAATGAATGTGGGGGTAAATGACCAACACCCGGCTCATCTCCGCATTAACCCTTTCCCTTTCCGTTGTCGCGATGCGACATATTAAGGTTAAAACGTCTCACTGAAACCAGCGGACGAACAGTAACTGGGCATTGCAAGTGATGGCCTTCCGCAGTCGCATTTTAGTAAAGTGTGCGGACTGTCTATCTGAAAGCTATGTAATATGTCTATGGTTGTGTAAAACATGCATCTATGCATGCATATATATATATGTGAGTTACAACCACCCTTTATTTATCTCTACAGTTAATGGCATGCATGTATTAAATATTATTGTACAACATCCATCCTGTGACCATTCGTAATTTGTTCTTGTGAACCTCTTACAATACACCAATCTTATTTTCTTGCTTGCGGAGGACTCATTGTTATAATAGATATGACGAACCGGTATTTCCAAAAACTGCGTCTGCTAGCATCTGTCTATGTAAAACCATCTCTTGCAATTAATTCTCAACACTGTTTGAAGATATGGGCTGGTCTTCACAATTAATGAGTGTATTTTTCGTACTATGTTTGTCATAATAAACCATGATGATTTAATGTCAGGCATCGATTGATGTAGTGTGTGTGTGTATATTCAGGTTGTCCAAGAATATGAGCGAGCGGTTATTTTCCGGCTGGGGAGGATCATGGGGCGGGCGAAGGGTCCTGGTGAGTATGGAGCCTGGCATTACAGACAGAGGCTCAAGACGCTTCCTTAATCTATCCATCACCCAAGCCATCTTGGCACGATATAGCCGGATATGGTGATAGAGCCGTCAAACCCAAATCCAGTTTGTATCTTACTAAAATTAAATAAGCAAATCCACTTTTAAAAATGTATTCCACTAGGCAAAACCGAGTTGAAAAAAGTGTCCTAATCAGCAAATCCAAATTGAATTTATTTGCATCTCCGCAGCAAATTCTTTTTTTGTTCAATCTAGGGCGCAAAGAAATTGCGTTCCCCTCGCAATTTATAGTATATCCGCCAATTGGTCTCCTAAAGTGTGTGTCATAATGTGCACGTGGGTGGGTTGCCCAATGTAACACACCGTTCCCCACTCCACCCACTTGAATCCTTTTTCGTTCATCGTAGATATGAAATTGACAATCATAGCCTATGGTAGTAACAAGAGAAAAGTACTCACAAACAAGACAAGACAAGAAAGTGACATGCTGCTTTGTTTGTCGGACTTGTCTGTCAACACGTCGGACACGTGGAGGAGCATTTTTCGCCACATGATTGGATAAAAGCAACAGTGACGTCAATGAATGATTGACAGCCTGGATCGGTCTATTGGTATGTCTATCTTTGGCCAGGTTTGTTCTTCTACATGCCGTGCACTGACCAGATGAGGGTCATCGACCTGAGGACTGTCACCTACAACGTGCCACCCCAGGAGGTAAGTTACACCGCCATATACATATACACGAGACGCATTGCTTTGTCAAGGCTGGGGCATTTCTATCTTTTCATAGTTGTATATCATATGGCCAAGTAGTGTACAACGTCAAGAATTCTGCCATCGGGGTCGTTGCTGCCTTTTGACAGCAACACGTGAGAAGGTCCGTAACTGTTAACAAATATTGTGAAATATAGTTGTGAACATCATTTCCACGTCAGACTCGCTTTAACACTTTCCTTCTCAGAGCGTACTCAGATTTCGTGTTTACCTGGTTCAAAACAAATGTGAAATTGTGAAATGTGCGTGTTTTAATGCTGAGTTGAGTTTTGTGCACGTGAAAGCTAATCTATGAAGTTTAGGCGAAGCCTGCTCTAGGCTTAAACCCACTACCAGTGGATCTGCATCGTAGCCTACCTTCCAACTGAGGCGCTTCCCACTGTGATTGGTTGGTTGTATATTCAAGACGATTTAACCACTTTTGGTCATATCGCTTCAATGGATAAAGGAAGGGAGAGTGGAACCCTGTCTCCTTGGGTAACCCCCTACTCTATGCGAAGAAGGACATGGCATCTTGAGCCTGCGACCACACAGGCATGGCCACAGCGGGCGCGAACCATCGATCCACGTGCCGTTAGGCTCTTAGGTGGCCAGAGCATTCAAGGCGAGCGCTCTAACCCACTGAGCTATCGGGGGTCCCCTTTCTACGGTGATGGTAGGAACCTACGAATTGGTTGGCGTCACAACTATGAGATTGTATAAGCTAGATAACACGTTCGATACATATAAATGTATGTCTATCTTTACATTGTTCAGGTGCTCAGCAAAGACTCTGTGACGGTCCAGGTGGACGCCGTGGTCTACTTCCGGATCTACAACCCGATCCTGTCGGTGACCAACGTGGAGGACGTCCACGACGCCACGCGTCTTCTGGCGCAGACCACGCTCCGGAACGTCCTGGGCACCAAGACGATGGCCGACATCCTGACGGAACGAGAAGACACCGGCCATCTCATGCAGGTGGGTACCACGTGACACGATCTCTGGATGCATAACTTCAACACACGGTAAACTGGCGTTTATTTGCTGAATTTTTCGTCCGGAATCACGAGACGTAGGTTGGTTGGTTAGTTGTATATTCAGGACGCTTTAACCAGTTTTGGTCATATCGCTTCAATGGGGGAATGAAGGTAGAGTGGAGCCATGTCCCCGGGGGGTAACCTCCGACTCATTGCGAAAAAGGACATGGGATCTTTATTCTGCGACCACACAGACCCATCGATCCACGTCCAATTTTCAGTGGATTCCCCCCCCCCCCGTTTGTTAAACAAATGGTGGCTCCGCCCCTGCGTGATAACCTGTCTGCGTTGTTAAAACCTTTATCTTCTGCTTCTGTTTTCAGAATATATTGGACGAAGCCACTGACCCCTGGGGAGTGAAAGTGGAGCGAGTAGAAATGTGAGTAATCACAACGTGCGTGCCACATTGGCACATTTGGTTCCCAGCAATGTTTTCTACTATTTCTAGTAGCATTATTTTATCACATGCTTCTGCCACGTGGTCGCCCCACGAATGTCTAAAGACACTGGGGTCTACAGTAACATTTTATTGGTGTAACGTGAATAGTGAGACTATACACAATACCCGGATGCCTATCTCGTCATGCTATATAATATTAATCTGGAGATAGATGTAGGCACAATGGAGAATGATCAGTGCTCTCGTGAACACAATCTGTGTTCCGTACAATACAATGCTCCCCATGCTCTACCCACAACGCCATTCCAAGTCACCCATGCACAGAAGGCAAGACTGTCGTAATTATGTTAATTATGTTAATTAATGTTAATTATGTTAATTAACACCACTGTTACCTGCCGTGTCTGTGACATTCGGAGTCGATTTAAAACTCATGATCATCCTCCCATGGGTGTGCTTGCCTCATTAGCCTAAGTTAAGAGACTCCATTGAAAAATAATGGATTATGGGAAATACCCTGAAAAAAAATATCAGGTTCAGTTGGTTCTGCAGTACAGTCATATGATATTGATAGTTCACATAAAGTAAAAAACTATTACAGTGAATGAGTCAGTACCAGCTCTCAAATCTTAAGATTCTCTTAGTGTCAATCTTCTTCGCGAGTCTGGCACTAATGGCGCCATCTACTTCCGGTTTCAATGATGAATTTTGCCCCAAAATAGCCACATCTGTTCACCTCAATCCAGATGAACTGCAAAAGTTTGCTTAAATCAACCGCAAATGTTCACCAATTAAACGTTTTGTTCGAAAAGAAAAGAAACCGTAAGGAAAACACAAACATAACGCTCATTTAGAACGCATTAACCACATCTTTCGCCAGGTGGCGCCTCATTTCAAAAGGGCAGACAACATTCGACACAAATATGATAAATATTGAGTTCTTTGTTCTTCGCAACATTTAGATAGTACCATTAACTTATTATTTTAAATAATAAACGAATATTGAGTTTATTTAATGGCTTCCTTTAGTAGTCACATAGTTGTTTCTGATGTTTAATGTACCGTGCCGGTCCCAAATGACCGTTTCATGGGGTGCTTCCATCAGATGAGCTAATAACTACTGTAATGACCCGTACAGCACAAACTCTAGCTGGCTCAGAAATAACAGTAACTCGCCCACGTGTCTCTAAAACTGGTCCGTGGCGTCCTGGCATCATCACAGTTTTTTGATGTCACAACAACAGTTTTGTGATAACAGTTTTGTGATGTCACAAAAACAGTTTTGTGATGTCAAAATAACAGTTTTTGTGATGTCTCAACACCCGTTTTGCGGTTTCACAGCGCCCCTGCGTATCTGTTCACGTGGTATTTAGGCCTCTGCTGGGAGAGTGACACTGTCCCAGATCGGAGAAACGGGGCGCCACATTCGATCGCAGGGACTCGCAAGTGTCAAATCCCATTACTGAGCGGGATCTCCCTTAATCACACAGACACAGGGCCAGATTACTCGCGAAACTAGGTAAAATGGGAAAGAAAGAAAGAGATTCGCTTGGCCTGTGCACACTTTTTTTGTCCATTATCACCTCTATGTCCATTACATTTACTACTAAGATACCAATCTCCCATTCGCTAGGTGGCGCTTCGTCCCACCGCCCAGGCAGCTGCTGTCGGCCTGCCGCAGATTAATAGATTCTTGAAAAACGGTCAAATTAGTGGCCAGGAAATTAATCATTTAGATTTGACAAAATAAAATAGGACGCGTCTTAAGTAGATAATACGGCACGATACCATGATACCAGTGTACCATGTTAAACAAAGTGACAGGGGGGCAGATCCAGCTATACTAGATCGGTAGGCGGCCGTTTCATATGTTAAATGCAGTGCCATATAGATTTCTGCCCAGGACCCCGCTGGATCCGCCCCTGTAACTGAGGTTGCCTGTTACATTATATTATTAGGCATAAGCTGGGTCCCCGACATTCATGTTTAGAAGAGCGCTTATCGATTTGAGCATCGACGCCTGGCGGGCGAGATTGAGAATGACTTGAATATGCGTTACAGTTGCCGACAATAGAGATATATAGCGCTGGACCAAGCGAAGCGGCCTGTGACGAGGGCAGAGAGTGGCCAGCTATATGGACATATATCATGCTATTTCCCTGAATATCGACCGTTGTCGATGTTACAGCAAGGACGTGAAGCTACCGATGCAGTTACAGCGAGCGATGGCGGCAGAGGCTGAGGCTACGAGGGACGCCAGGGCCAAGGTCAGTGGTGTGACGTCATGAATTGAGAAAGTGAAAATATGAAGATATGTTGGACATGTGTTTTAGGCCCTTTTTGTGCACGTGGATTATGGCTGAATTGGGCCAAGACACCTCCCGAGACAATGAAATTGAGTGACATGAAACATGCCCCAGACGCCGGTGTTAGAGTATGAACCCATGACCTGTTGATCGGCAGCGAATGCAGCCCGATTACCTGCTGAGCTGTCGAAACTCCAGAATCACCGATGACGTTAGAATACTCTGGGGTAGGACAGGTACCCACCCCACCCGGTACACCCGATGTGCGACGTGCTCTTTCCGGGTGTACCGATAGGGCTACATAAGCCGCCAATAAAATGTGCACACCGGTCACGCCCGGTGCATTTAGGGGCACTGGAACCAGCCTAGTCTGTTACTTTTCTTTCAATCGGCCGCCATCTTCTCCCGAAAGTTCCGTGCTGCTTCTACCGGGATAAACCCAGCATGCCCGGGCGCACCCGATCCGGATGAAAGCAGCGTTATACCGATGCGTAGGCCTAATGCGGTCCCCTCAGTGATATGCCTCAGGGATATCTCAGGGATATCTCAGGGATATACATCAGGGATACCTCAGGGATATACCTCAGTGATATGCCTTAGAGATATCTCAGTGATATGCCTCAGGAATATACCTCAGGGATATCTCAGGGATATACCTCAGGGATACCTCAGGGATATCTCAGGGATATACCTCAGGGATACCTCAGGGATATACCTCAGTGATATCTCAGGGATATACCTCAGTGATATGCCTTAGGGATATCTCAGGGATATACCTCAGTGATATCTCAGGGATATACCTCAGGGATATCTCAGGGATATACCTCAGGGATATACCTCAGGGATATCTCAGGGATATACCTCAGGGATATCTCAGGGATATACCTCAGTGATATGCCTTAGGGATATCTCAGGGATATACCTCAGTGATATCTCAGGGATATACCTCAGGGATATCTCAGGGATATACCTCAGGGATATACCTCAGGGATATATCTCAGGGATATCTCACGGATATGCCTCAGGGATATCTCAGGGATATACCTCAGGGATATACCTCAGGGATAGCTCAGGGATACCTCTGATATGCCTCAGGGATATCTCAGTGATATGCCTCAGGAATATACCTCAGGGATATCTCAGGGATATACCTCAGGGATACCTCAGGGATATCTCAGGGATATACCTCAGTGATATGCCTCAGGGATATACCTCAGGGATATGCCTCAGGGATATCCCAGGAATATACCTCATGGATACCTCAGGAATATCTCAGGGATATACCTCAGTGATATGCCTCAGGGATATCTCAGGGATATACCTCAGGGATATACCTCAGGGATACCTCAAGGATATCTCAGGGATATCTCAGGGATATACCTCAGGGATATACCTCAGGGATACCTCAAGGATATCTCAGGGATATCTCAGGGATATACCTCAGGGATATACCTCAGGGATATGCCTCAGGGATACCTCAGGGATATACCTCAGGGATAAACCTCAGTGATATGCCTCAGGGATATACCTCAGGGATATACCTCAGGGATATCTCAGGGATATACCTCAGGGATACCTCAGGGATATCTCAGGGATATACCTCAGGGATATACCTCAGGGATATCTCAGTGATATGCCTCAGGGATATCTCAGGGATATACCCCAGGGATATACCCTGGCCGCCAAACAAATGTATCCTATATCTAGGCCGCCAGCAGACTGAGTCGCGTCTCAGAGAAATGTTCGCCACAGTGATCCAATAATCTCGTCATAAGGTAAACCTCGGTGCCGACCGAGAATGTTCTATTCATATACCAGGAGGATGACATTTTATCAGTATAGTCCCGCTGGGCTGAGGCCATACCCGTGGTAACTCAAGGCAACTATGATATCATATAACTGGAACAAGAAATATTTACCGTGAATAATGACGTTGTATTTTTTTGATGGTTTATGGCGTTATTACTTCAGGCCTCGGGCCCATAGCACAGTAAAGAAAAAATAACTTCGGGATATTATTCCAAACAATTCTGAAATCGTCGGAACATTCAAGCGTTTATATTGGCGTCATGTTTCCTTTCACAGGTGATCGCCGCTGAGGGTGAGATGAAGGCCTCCAGGGCGCTGAAGGACGCGGCAGACATCATGTCCGAGTCTCCCTCAGCCATCCAGCTCAGGTATCTCCAGACGCTGACCACCATCTCGGCAGAGAAGAACTCCACCATCATCTTCCCGATTCCTGTCGACATGATCCAAACACTTATGAAAAAGTAGTCCCGGCACCGCGTGTTTCGCGCGGAGTATTTGCTTTTTGTTAGATCAATGCGCATGGACTGAATATTGCACATCATAAAAACTACCATTTAATATGTTATTAGGCCAAGACCGAATCGCAGTAGACTTAGCAGGGATTTTTTTTCATAATGTCTATCATAGTTAAACTATATTGGTATAGCCTGCGTGCTGCCGAATCGAAACCTCTGCCTGCCAATAGAACACACATTTCCTAAGCTTGTTTTCACATGACATACTAGGAAGAATAGATACGTGCGATTTTGACTCACAATTGGGACGACTCTACCAAGTAAGATACTTGAAAACACCATACTCGCCACCATGTTGGTCTGTCGTAAATGCGTACTTTTACGACAATGCAATAATAGCATCTGAGATGCCTCTATCTAATTCGAGCGAGCCATGCCTTTGTTCAAACGAGGATAATTCCCTTTTTAGACGTGCCTAGCCAAATATAAACAAAGTCGATCAAAGGCAAGTGAATGTATATATATAGTTGAAGGGGGACTGGATATAGGACTGCTGACAGTATTTGGGAGGGAGGAGGGGGAGGCACCATTCTTTGGACAAAATAGCATGAATTTGCCTCCGTTTTCCATTAACAAATAAGGTTTTTATCCCCTAAATTGCCCCAACACCATCGAGGTCAGGAAAGAGGCGAACTGACTGGAGGGACCGGACGCCAGGCATTTGTGGAAGAACAGATATAAGACTCTTTGCTGTTATTTTGAAGCAGGTGTGGACTTGGAAAACCTTGAGCCAAAACCTTACACAAACCACCAGATCTGCCCATCGTAAAGCCCTGTGCAGACCACACGATTTGACCTATAGGTCACGAGTATGGTCATGACCTATAGAAGAATTACCGTGTGGACAGACGCTGGAGCAAACCCGTAGGCTATTTTATGACCGATAGGTCTGGTCAGGTAAAATAGAACAAGCTCTATTTGGCTAGGTCAAACCTGTAGGTCATATAATGTCAAGCCAATCAGTGTATGTCGTTCTATCACGTGATAGAAACGCACTTATGTGATTGGATGACAAGGATATGACCTATGGGATGATCCTACCGTGTGTACCGTGGTGTTTCATGGGAAAAAAAACAGAGGAAAACCCATGGGTAAAAAAACACCAGGAAAACCTATGGGACAGACGTATGGGAAAAACCTTTTGCTTAATACGGCTTATTCAATCATAACGTTAAGGCACCCAGTGAGACAGCTGCACCTAACCATCTTTCCTTTACTCACTTTGCTCTGGTCTGTGTCACATTTGTTGCCCTTAGGCTAGACGTTCACGACATTGTGTTAGAAACACGTGGACGGGCGAACGAAACCATTTTGTTACAATCTTTGCTCACTTTCTTCGACCAATCGTTATTCATCGAATTGATTGTTGCCAGTAATTGTTAAATATGTGATTCATGTTTGATAAATGTGGGAACCTATGGCAGTCTTAGGCCTACCCGTCACTTGTCTGGCAACCTATGGAAGTCCTAGGCCTACCCGTCACTTGTCTGGCAACCTATGACAGTCTTAGGCCTACCCGGCACTTGTCTGGCAACCTATGGAAGTCCTAGGCCTACCCGTCACTTGTCTGGCAACCTATGGAAGTCCTAGGCCTACCCGTCACTTGTCTGGCAACCTATGGAAGTCCTAGGCCTACCCGTCACTTGTCTGGCAACCTATGGAAGTCTTAGGCCTACCCGTCACTTGTCTGGCAACCTATGGAAGTCCTAGGCCTACCCGTCACTTGTCTGGCAACCTATGACAGTCTTAGGCCTACCCGGCACTTGTCTGGCAACCTATGGAAGTCCTAGGCCTACCCGTCACTTGTCTGGCAACCTATGGAAGTCCTAGGCCTACCCGTCACTTGTCTGGCAACCTATGGAAGTCCTAGGCCTACCCGTCACTTGTCTGGCAACCTATGGAAGTCCTAGGCCTACCCGTCACTTGTCTGGCAACCTATGGAAGTCCTAGGCCTACCCGTCACTTGTCTGGCAACCTATGGAAGTCCTAGGCCTACCCGTCACTTGTCTGGCAACCTATGGAAGTCCTAGGCCTATCCGTCACTTGTCTGGCAACCTATGGCAGTCTTAGGCCTACCCGCCACTTGTCTGGCAACCTATGGAAGTCCTAGGCCTACCCGTCACTTGTCTGGCAACCTATGACAGTCTTAGGCCTACCCGGCACTTGTCTGGCAACCTATGGCACTTGTATGGCAACCTATAACAGTATTAGGGCCTACCCACAACGGGTCTGGGAACCTATGGCACTTGTATGGCAACCTATGACAGTCATAGGCCTACTCTACCCACCGCGGGTCTGGCAACCTATGGCACCTGTATGGCAACCTATGCCAGTCATAGGCCTACCCGTCACGGGTCTGGCGTGTATTCGATAGCCTATTTAGTCCATCATGTTCGGTATAGAACACATGTTTGGCGCTGAGCCAATTATACTAGCGGACGCAACTTGACCTTGACCTTCAAGCATACAAACGGAAGTTGAACCAACACCAACCTCAGTGCGAGTGATGCAGGTCAGTGACTGGCATTCGCTATTACTCGCCAGCGCATTAAACGAACACGCCGTGCGATCATTACTGACTTCATTTCGCTGTAAAAACACATATTAAGACCTGACATATTGTCACACGACATTTGCTGACTTATTGACTCGGGTACGCTGTTGAACTGGCTATGGAATGGAGCTTGCGCAACGTTTTGGGAGAGAGTCCGTTAAGCTGGTTCCCCGGTTCCAAAATTCGAATGCCTGGTTTTAAAGGCGTTGAGACCGGGACCAGCTTATTGGTGCATAGCATGTATTGTACATGCGTGGTAATATTATATATAGCAACATACTTACATTGAAATATGTTCTGTAGATTAATCGATGGTGTGTAATATTTAACATGTCTACATGAACAGTTTGCCATTGTGTATGACGGCGAAGTAAATTGAGTTAATTGTCTTAAATGGTTCAAGGGGAGACAATATAGTGTATCTGATGAACTGGTCAAAAATAATTATATGTAGGGGTATGGAAGGCGTAAGTGGCGACACGCGACACAGGCAAATTTAAAAATCGACATTGACGCCCATCTTACGACACTGGGGATATAAAAAGCGACATCGACACAGATAGTGGTATTTAAGAAAATAAGACACAGCCAAAAAGCGACACAGAACGTCTTGAAAAATCGACATTCGACACAGAGAATTTTCAAAAATCGACACTGGGCACTGCACCCCCCCCCCTCTCCCCCCTTTCTAGACTCATTGATGGCGTTCTCCTTTGTCAGGATTAATTTATTTCTAATCGGAAAACAACATTGAACGCGTCATGTTACTCGTCTGCGCCGTGTTATCACCATGAAAAGGTCATAACATTGTTGTTCTAATCACCACGTGCCAATTGAATTACTAGCGAAACCATTCAAAGATTTGGTGACGGGAACGTAGATACATCACTTGGTAATGGAATGGCCTTCCAGACCTGTTCGGGAACATATTTGATGACGATCGACGGTTTTGCCGATGTCGTCTACTGTTGGAGAAGATGGCTCCGGCGTGAGTAAGTAGGATTTCGACATGAATACAGTAATGCTGATCGAAGATTTGGAGGTGGGCGGGGGGGCGCAGGCAGTGTTCAAAGTATATATTGCCTAACTTGGAGGCTACAGGTAGCTTTGTGTAAACCGTGGTTTTTGATGGTAGGGTTCGTTCGACCATTATTCATCAGTATATTCCATCATCGGTATCTGAATTAAATAAACTTCACTTCAGAATATGCCAACCATGTACTGTCAATCGTAGGTCCCCCCATAAGAATTTTGCTTGTTGGCTGTCGGTCGCTTACCACGGAGGGCGTTTGTCCCCATGGTTTCACTCACAAAATATTCATTCGTTATTGCTATGTAAAAATCACAAAGACATTCCTGACCATTGAATAAATATCTCATTTCAGCTTATTTTATCCAATTCAACTTAGACTTAGTTTGCTGATGACCGTGTCACAAAATGTACGGTTTAATGTGCATGTTGTTATCGTGTATTATACATAATGTTTACTGTGTAAATATTGAATCAAACATGGTCTTATTTCACTTCATGTTATGTGCTGTAACTCTGAATGATCGATGAGTGCGATGAATACATTCCGTGTAAATCTAATCATTTCGCCACTATTTTGGCATGTTGTTATATAATGTGGAAACTTAATAACAAAACGTTGGTTTGGAATGGAAGTTAATCCAATATTTGGGGTGATGATTGGTGGATTTATTTATTTATTTCACTTTCTTCTTTTGAAATTTATTTTATAAGTGTATCTGTTTTTTAATAATGTTATCTACATATAGGCCCCA
Source organism: Arenicola marina (assembly GCA_964019135.1). Taxonomy (NCBI): domain Eukaryota; kingdom Metazoa; phylum Annelida; class Polychaeta; family Arenicolidae; genus Arenicola; species Arenicola marina. The sequence continues at coordinate 15,321,350 of OZ025250.1, forward strand.
AAACGGTCTTTTACATAATATGCTGATTTATATAAAATGAATGATTGTTTCTAAATTATCTATTTAATGTGCCCTTTATCTACTCCGCTGAGAAAACGCCTTGCTATTTGGACTTTTTGTGCAATGTGCTATGAAAATTATGAGAAACACTGTGAAATTGTCGTATAAGTTATCATTATCATGTATCATTAATAACATGTGTATTTGTATTAACATTCGCATATTAACAAGAAACGCATGTCTCACAAGCTACATAATATTTAACATCTATTACCGCTGCTTCAATTACGTGTCTAGATAGTAATCGATTTCCGCTTAAGCGATTCCTTTTATGGAGAGCGCTGGTTTGAAAATTGCCGAAATGGCCATTTGGTCATACCTAATCGTCACCAAATGCCAAACTTTATTCTAAACCATTTACACGTTAATATCCCTTGTAATAGTCTATAGACATGCTCATTCTGAACTGAAACTTGGAAACAGATTTGGCTTGGCTTTAGAAAGCAAATTGATACAAATTTCATTACCACAAAGGTTGAACTGAACACGAGACGAAGAAGTTGTGGTTAAAATACCATCTAGTCCACGGAAATCTATGTAAATGTGCTTGCAGTCAGCAGTCGTTACTCTTATGCTAAGTGTGCGAAGTGCAACACCATGAAATAAGGATGCACTGATTTGATACAGTATTCCCAATGTTGATGAGAATGACACAGGCTCCCATACATGTATGCAATCTGCCAACACTTTCCACACTCTCCATCCCGGTCTGCAGAACTGCCGAACTGCAGAACTGCAGACCCTTCTGTATATTTTTGTAAGGAGTTTTCTATGACATTGTGTACTGTTGTGTACAATAAACATGGATCCGATTACCTTGGCACTGCTGGATGTTTCAAACGTGTTTGATTTTTGTGATAAAGATCTAGATGCTATATATCAAGTACATACATATTTGGATTATTTAAATACAGATTGGTCAATGTTTAAAGCACTGTCCATAACCAAATCAGATTTAACGAGATCTGGCACTTTAAACTTTTAGTTTCGTACCATATGGACATCTAAGTATAAATCAAATAGTAAACATCGATGTTTCGTCGCGAATGTCCGCTTTCATGGTGGGAACTTCGTCACATGTACATATTGGTGGTACATGATTGTTCGAGTGAATCACAGATCAACAAGTAATGTCAACATATGTAAAAAAAAATCGACATTATGCTATGTTAACAGACAGATACTCAATGCAGAGTGATCAACATGTACATCATGTCAATGCATTGATGCTTCATTTAGACAGATCGACATGTATGTTTTGCCCACTGATAGATATCATATGTTTCATGGAGACAGATCAACATTTACTTTAGCAGATCGATCAATTTAAAATCTCTGAACTTTGTGGTTTGAACTGTATGAGCCACGCGGAACCATTAATGACAAACTTAATTCAGTGCCGCCCTCTAGTGAGGCAATACGTTCACATTAACCATAACATTATTGCATTAACGGCGCAACGAGGAGTTCTGGAGTCACCACCTGATGCCTCCAGACTCCAACGTATTGAGCTTGACGTGTAAGACAAACTCATATCCTTTTAATTTGTCCATGGTCTTATATATCACGAAAAAAAAATCAATTAATCAAAGTCTTCCTTAATCGCCAAGGTGAAGAGAAAGCAATTTGAGGTAACGATGACGTCAGGGATCCCGACCAATCAGAGTCAGGCTGGATCAACGCGTGCGAGATCAATGAAATGGACACCGTACTACGCATGTAGTATATTGTGTTGATATAGATCTATTACTCACGCCATCTACTCACCTCAGTTTGTTTTGACTACGAGCCACGCTAAAAGGCTCAATATTGACATAGGAGTGTCTGATGACCTTCGTGCAAGGCGGTCATAAATACATGCATAGCCTGTAAACATATACGTCAAGCTTTGCGATATTGCGTCCACGGGAAACACAAGGAGAGAGAGAATGAGAGAGAGAGGGACAGTAGGGCGAAGGAGAGAAAGAAGAAGAAAGACTATCTGATATAGGGCGACGGAGAGAGATTGACAGATGAAGAACAAGAGAAGGAAAAGACTTGAAAAATGGAGGCATACAGAGAGGGAGACACATTAAGCTGGAAAGGCGGATATAGAGGAGAGATATAGTGAGATATAAAGACATATATGCAGGGGTATATAGAGGGAGAGATATAGTGAGATATAAAGACAGATATATGCAGGGGTATATAGAGGGAGAGACATAGTGAGATCTAAAGAAAGATATATGCAGGGGTATATAGAGGGAGAGATATAGTGAGATATAAAGACAGACATATGCAGGGGTATAAAGAGGGAGAGATATAATGAGATATATAAAGACAGATATATGCACGGGGTATATAGAGGGAGAGATATAGTGAGATATAAAGATATAGATATATAGACATGCAGGGAGACATATATTGACATGGTAATGCACAGATAGAAGGAGAGATATGTAGAGTTAAAAAAGACAGAGAGATATATATACACATTGAGAAGGCGAGTATGAGAGGTTGAACTGGCGGAATGTAGGGCATAGTAAGCTGGTGAAGGGGACCCTAAATTATTCCACCTGGCCGGAGTGTAGCAACAAAAGTTGACAGTTCACCGAAAGGTCACATATGTGCGAACCTGGCGGATAAAAGGAGAACTGTTATGGGCGATGTTGGACCTCATATATGTCTCTCGAACGGTTGATATTCTTACGTCATTACTTGCTTAAACTACGAATGTTCATCAAAAATTGGAGAATTTTGAAGCAGGATCTTTTGTGCCAAACCCACACACTGTATACAAACGACAAACACAAACAATGCCATACGGATTTGACATAATGGTTGCATCTCGCCTTGCACACGTTATAATAATAATAATAATGTTTATTGTCCAAAGGTATGCATCTTAGCGGACATAAACATATATATCACAGACAATATCAGACGCCGACGATTATATGCTAAATTAAAGTGTAACCCCACTATGTTACTGATGGTTTCATATATTATTATATGATATAATATATAATATTATAATAACATTTGGACATTGCATTAACCACTGGGATGTAGACCATACACATAAACATTGTTTTAGCATAGCTCACGTATTACGCACACCTCCCCTATACTGCAGTAAGAAACGGGTCATAATTTTAACTCGAGAAATGAATTTGCAACCCCAAATATTTCTTTTTTTAAATACCCGTTGAATGGCAAATTATGTACGTAATTATTGGCGAAACGGGAGAGCGATGGGATATGTTTCTAAATTAAGCCATGACAGCCAAGCAGACGTCGCAAGCAAGACATCCTTCAGATATGGGGTTACGACATCTGTCAGATATGGGGTTACGACATCTGTCAGATATGGGGTTACGACATCTGTCAGATATGGGGTTCCGATCGCGTCGATCCTGATAAAGCTCTCGCCAGGAAACCTGAGGCAATGTCTTGCAACCGTCAGCTTCCTGACAGAATTAACGATCAGTCGCGCTCGATATCCCAGTCAACGCAAATTGTCAGCTTTTTTTGCTTGGCTCCGTTAGTCTTCCGGCCAAATCGGTCCCTTGTGCTAACAACTGATTGAGGAAAGTCGCCCGAAAAAACTTCGCAACCGGGAAACTGATTCTGATTCTGAAGGGGTGAGGGTGAGCTAACCTAGATGGTGCATGGTGAACGAAATCTATTGGCTTTGTTCTCACTTTTCGGCAGACAAAAAACAACGTGAAAAGCCCTGACAATAATTGTAGTGCCTGAGCATTGATTTACTGGTGTGGTTGTTTTTTGACGACCTATCGTTTTCAGTGGGTGCATGCGCATTTGCGCAGGTGGGAGGGAGGGTTTGGGGGGGGGGAGGGGGAGGTAAGGGGGTAAAAAATGGTGACGATCGTATTAGGAAACTGATCCCAGGAGTGGGGCCGAGAAGAGGTGGAGGTGGGGGGGGTGCGGGGGTGGGGGTGAGGAGAGTGGGGAGGGGAGTTAGGCTAGATCTGAGGTCCAATAGGGGTAATGCTACCTGTGCTGGAGCCGCTATTGATTCGCATAAGCTAACACTGGGCGATGATGGGGTTGGGGGCATTCCAGCCTCAGATCACTCCTCCCCTGCAAACCCGTTGTTGTTGGAGCATGTAGATCCGTTTTTAGTGAACCATTTCCAATTATATTATGGACCCCCCCGTCAACGCCCCCCCCCACCGCCACCCTCCTTACCCTCCCACTTCCCTCCTGTTTTTAGGTCCGATGACCGGTTTAAGAGAGAGGTGTCACATAGCTCACCAAGATTCCATCCTGGTGATAATTTCTGTCTGTGCTAACTTTATCTGCAAAATTGATGATGTATTATTATCTTGTAAACACATGCATATTTTAAGAGGCTAAAATACGGCAGCGAAGTAATCCATACTATTGACGAAGTACACCAGAAATGTCACATAGTTGTGCCCCAGCATAGGAACACCCCGAGCGCAAGACATAGTGCATTAGCAATGAAGACTAAAACACATCATTTCCAATCATAAAATATCAAACGCGCACGATTGCAAAAATTAATGTATAAGCAGCTTTAAATAACACCCATTATGTTCTGTAGTAACATCCGATCACTGTCTCTGCATGGAATCTCTGGTTTTAATGATTATTGCCTTCATTCCCCAGGCGTCTGGAAGGGGTAAATGGAGACACGCGACACAGGCATATTGAAATAACCTTCATTCAACATTGACACCTAAATTCCGACACCGAGGATCTGAAAAAGCGACATCGACACAGATAGTGGCATTTAGGAAAAAAAACGACACTGAACCTAGTGCCAAAGCGACACGGAAAGTCGAGAAAAATCGACATTGGACACTGAAAAATTTGACCCCCCCCCACTTCGAGACCCCTTTATCTGTCACACGACGCCACACGCAATTATGTGCTTATCGGCATGGACCATGCTGCAACTCCTCATCAGCAAAATCAAACATGTGCCTCTTACACCGAGTGACAGCGATATGACGCGTGCAACGGATACGGAAAACCCCCGCGGGTGAGGTGCCTGTTCTGCCTGTTCAACCTTCCCTTCCGCTCCCCCCACCCCCGCCCCCTCACCTCTCCCATCCTCACTGTTCCTGGCAGTCTTCGGGATACAGACCTGACTTGGCATGCCAGCGTATTCAGATCAGCTCTCATTTGGGTGAGTTGGACGTGAAATCAAATTCAACTCATATGTCCTTAGACCCATTTCAGATAAAAACCTTCGACCCCGGTGGCAACCCCGTCCCCCACACCCCCCGCCCTTGGTGGGCTCTATGACTAGGACCCAACCTCACCCCGCCTCCCATCCCCCGACGGTGTTGTGATCTATCACCAGGAACCAGCCTCCCCCGCCAACTCACCCCCGCCCTTGGGT